>KI628601.1:7106-47703 GCA_000503235.1 Sclerotinia borealis F-4128 | reverse complement strand
GTATACAAAATAAAATTCGAATTTTAAATCTTTATAACTTTTTATATAAAATCACTAAAATTCTGAAAATCTGTACCTGATCTAATAACTATATAAAGAATCTATAATTAAAATTTCATTCAATTATATCGAATGAATAAAAAGTTATAAAAATCAAAAATCACTGTTTTTGGTGTGAAAGGGTGGCCCGAAAGGGGGGGTGGCCCGAAAGTAGGGTAGTTGACTTAGGTTACATTACTCGAGTAGTGCCATTGAGAAAGTTTACCGGGATGAATGATTCCCCGGTGAGCTTTATTCCATATCTCGTTGGATCAATGTAAGTGCGAATTGTATCTATCTCAACTTTTCAAAATCATTATTCCTCGATAACTGATAGCAATACTATGTATACTCTTAACTTTGAAGTTTAGAAATCAAGATTGCTCTGATGTTGATTTATATATGCTTCTTCTTGAGGTTTAGTGAAAGATTGAGGTACCGGTATTGGAAAGGTAATTAACTGTGAGCTTGATCGGAGTACAATTGACAGCTACAGAATGGGTATGATGTTGTAGAATCTATATACACAAAGCCAATCACTAACCACTAATCGCAATATGCTTGAGCTACGAGATATTTATCTGTTCATTTATCTAAAGACTTCCCTCCCCTTCAATACAAATAAACATGCCCTAGAAAGCGACAGCAGCACCGTACCATCAAACCATCTCATCTCACACCCATCCATTCATCCATCCCAGCTATCGACCCAAATATGATATTGAGCAATAAAGCGAGTTCACATTGATTTCATTCACCTAGACTAACAACCAAGTTCTTCCCACTCCACCACACTCTACTACTCAGTGCTCACCCCGTCCGCTGCATTCTAATCTACCTACCCTTCCTCCAAAACTCCATTTATTAACCTTAAGATATACCAATAGTTCGTACTCACTTTATACACACATATATCCATACAAACACATACCTCTCCTCCATTCTCCCATCTCCCACCTCTCCCCAGCATTCTACCATCCACCTAACAACAAACCTCTCCAAACCCCCAGCAAACCCCCAGCAAAAACAATGCTTATCATATCATATCATATCATATCATATCGAATCAAGTCATATCAAATCATCAAACCCCCAACATCGACTCATCACAATTCCCAATTCCCAATCCCTCACAACTAATCAGAAACATCACATATAGATATCTCATCCACCACCCAGTAAACTATACATAATACATACGTACATACATGCATACAAAACAAATCCAACATCTACATATATATCCCGGCCTCCGGGTCATCCATCCATCCATCTACCCATCCATCAATACAAAAAAAACATGAAAAAAAACAATCACTTTCTACTCCATCCACCAATCCACCAATCCGCCCATTAGCTGATTCAAATCACTTAAACGGCATACCATGGCATACCATACCGATATCTGTTTATTTTTTCCTCGGGCCTACAGTACTTCTTATATCATTTTCTTACTCTCGATATACTTACTTCCTATATGACCTCTAATCGTACAAGATAATATTTTACAGTAAATACCGGGTAGTACCAATTCACAGGGATATGCTGACCTTCGACATTGGTTCCCTGTAGCGAAATCTTTTAACTACAAAATCAATCACCTTTCTAAAGTTACGATTGAATGTTGGGACTGCTTCGTTGACCATATCTCTTCGTTGGATATCGTACCAAGGTCGTTGTGCGGGATGAAAAATATGGAGACCTTTGTGTAGGATTGATGTGGCATGGGACTACCCGATGCTAGATACTGATAATCTCATCACCAACTGAAACTACAAAACTTGGTGGATAGTGCGAGTCATCAAGAAAAGTGAGTTTTGGGTATTCTTTCAAGGAAAGTTACAAACTTGGAAAATAATTATTCTTCAAAGTGATATTTCTTTCACGTCAACCGTTGTAACATTGGGTATAATGAAAAGCAAAGTGCGTTTAGGACGAGCTTTTATTTATATGAGATACGCCATATAGCCCAAACCCCGCAAAGAATCTCCATTCCCAGACGATGATGTAGATAATTTACTCTTCGTCTTCCTCCTCATCGGCCTCAACGGTGGTTTGTGCGATACGGTCCAAATCACGTTGTCCGGATTGAGTGATACGACGACCTCCCTTATCCTCATCTCTCTCCAAAACACCGATCTTCTCGAGGGATTGTAAGACGTGACGGTCAACAGATCCGGAGGCGTTAACGTGGTGGGATGGTCTGGAACCACGGTTCTTGGTTGAACCGTGAACCTTGGTGAGACGTCCAACACCGACGGTTTTGCGGAGGTAGATGTGACGAGCGTTGGCAGCGGCGCGAACGTAGTACCAGTCGATGGATTGAGGTGGGAGCTCGTTGGATGCGCTGGTCTTGACGGTATCAACCCAACCTGTAAAGTGAAATCGCGTTAGCAGGTTGAAAATGGCGGGCGGGTGTGGAAGATAGTTGTTGAAAATAATGAATAGAAACTTACCTGGAATTGGGAGTTTACCCTGTCTCTTCAAGAAAGCAGCATATGAATCAATGAACTTTTGTGCCTGAATTAACCCGTCGAATCAGCATAATTCCGTCAGCGGAGATCTTTCGACCCCCTCACACCTGCTCATTGATCGACGACGAGAAGGTAGCCTGCGAAGCACAAGATTGATGAACGTCGTCGTTGTGAATGTTTGAAGTACAAATTCGCTGTCGCAAATCGATTTTCGAGCTCATCCTTCCTCCATTTCACAGCCGCTAGAATTGTTTATACTTACGTCAACATCGCGAACAGTAACACCACCCATTTTTGCGGTATTTGATTATTTAGTTGAAGGGTTTGTCGGGAAAGTTCGTTGGGCGGAATAGTAATTGTCGTGGTTCGAGGATCGAAAAGAGAGGTTGAAAATCATTGAATTTTCAAAGTGTGGAACGAAAAGATTAAGCGAGGACAGCAATTCGCTTAACATCCAATCATAATGTCGAAAACTTCAGAAGCGGGTCGCATGTGAACGCTAGACTATATCGAGCTGTCCTGCTCGGCTTTCCCAATATCGCCCTCATTTAAGAAATCAGTTGTTGTCGTGATCTATGAACAAACCTTATCGCTCCACCGGAGAAAAGGATGGGTCGGCATCACCATTTCTATTATATACTCAGTAGTGATCTAGAACATTGTTGTTTAATTTCCTATATGATTGATTTTCTTTTGTAAAATACGTTTTATTGGCTCAATGGAAAGCTGCCATTGAGATATCACTTTTGACCTCTCTTTTCGTTCGTGGAAAAGCATGTTTTCACTCGGCTGCAAACTGTTTGAGGTTGTTGTATGATTTATTGAACATATGATATGACTAGATGGGCAATAAAGCAAGAAAGAAACATTTTGATGAAGGCCATTATTCGGTTTGTAGATGGTATCTCTTTATAGAATAACTTTTATTTCTTTCGATAATATTCAATGAAGGAGAAGATGAGTTTATTCGCAACCATTTCGATACAACTCGTCCCCGATTCGTCATCAAGCCTTCAGATGGCTTCACGGGTCTTGTGTCCTTGTCCGAGGATCTAGCTCATGGAGACGGTGTAAGCTGTGGTCTTGAAGACAGCGTTGGTTCCTATTTTACGTGAGCCTCTCATCAAATTGAACGATAAAGGGGTGGACTTACCAGTGAATGGCTCGGTACCAGCTTGAATGGATTGAAGATATTGGCTGGATGGGTATCCCTGGTTTGAGACTAAGTATGTAAGGAATGCCTTCAAGTCACCAGAGAAGCTATTGACTGTGCTGGAAGCGACGAAAGAATAGACCGTCATGGCACCGTTGCGTCCGGAGTAGAGTTTCCACGAGACTCCGGCCAGTGTTGGGGTTGCGACAGGTGACCCAGTTGACGAGATTGGTCCTGCACCGCCCTGGAAATCGTTAGTTTTCGCGCAGTTGCATGATTGAGGGAAACGGGAGTAGAGGACTTACAAGGGCACCGAGCCAGATCATGATCTCGTAATTGGCACTACCAGAGACAGTAGAAGAGGAGAAGAGATCGTAGGCTACATCGGCAACGATGTTAGAGCCAGTGTAGCTGGAAGGAATAATGATTTAGCTAAGTTTGTTAATTGGTAAGAACGAAACCAACCTCCACTTCCATGTACTTGGGATGGTCGAAATGGCAGAGACCTGCTTAGCTGCCATAGTAAGTCCTGCATCCGCATAAGACTTTACTTGAGAAGATCCTCCCGACCACGACCAACTGGTAGACCAAGCAAGAGAATTACTCGTGTCTGAAGTGACAGTTGTGCATTGGGAACCGGTGTAACCGGAAATACCCCAAAGATCTTGGTAGACAGTATAAGTTCCGGTCGCAACAGAGTCCCATTGTCCACAGACTGTTGTAGCTCTCTTCCTGAGGACTGGAGTAGGTGAGGCAACAGCAGCTGTTGCGAAGACCAAAGAAACCAAGGACTGAGCGAACTTCATGATGATAGGACTGAATAGTGAGATGCTTGATTATGTGCGGGATATTCGAATGTAAGAAAATAGAGGAGCGATCAGGGCTCTTATTTATATTGAATCCAGCACACATATATCGTAGTAGAAGCTCTCACTCGTGGAAACACTGGATGAAATGAAAGGGCGTGTTTCTAGGTAGACCTGTTTCTAGGTAGACCTTGCATCAGATAGATTGGCCAAATCTATGCAAACTGTAATATGGAGCTATCTGCACGAGGACAAAAGTCTGAATGTGGTACAGCTTCGGCATCTGTGGTTCTTGGAAAGCTTTCCCCAATCTCTGTCAAGGGTAAGGGTGGTTCGGAATACCTTTGTGGGGGCTTGAAAGCCAAGATATTTTGTCCACTTTTCCGCCAATGAAAATGCAAGACATGGATTAATATATTGAAGCTTCATCGGCGGAGGACAAAAGCAGAAGAACCGAAATCATTATTCCGTTTACTAACGTTCTGAAGCCCGTATAAATGAGTGGTTTTCGGCATCTAGAAAGTTCGAAGCCTCACTTGAAGGATTCTGGCTAAATCGTAAAAAATGTGGATAAAATCGTACAACCTTGACGATTGCTAGGTAAGAGATCTCATGACTTACCCCAGATTCCTGGGAAGAAATCAATATTAGAGGTTACTCCTAAATGGGATTGATGTTCGTGATGATGAATGATCCCCTTCGTGGTAAAATTCCTCCATGTCTGACAACTGCAGTAGTGCAGTAAACTTTGCCAGCGAACCTCAATGCCAAACTGCGTGTCGTCGCCCGCTGTCACGAACCTAAAGGAAGAGGTATACGAGTCACAACCTTTCGAAAGCAGATGTGCACTCGGGGTTTTAACTCAATTATTTCAATCACCTTTCGATTCATCGAGCTCGCTCTAATTGGAGCAAACCATTTAATACTCAAGGTATGCGGTTTTTCATTGCTCAAGTTGATTTTTGATCATTGCAACGTAGAACATGTTCAAATTTTCGATAATACCAAGTCCATTGACAAAGATTTCAATTAATATAGCGTAAACAAAAGCTAGACGACACGACGGGTGCTGAAACGATATAGAATTCTCAGTTCGAATAGATATCGTCGTCGTCGTCGTCGTACCAGGTTTGATCGGAGTGATTGTTCCTCATCAAATTCAAACCCTCTTGTTGACCCTCAAATCAATAAAAGGATCAGGCAGTATTAATAAGCATTTCGGTTATGGAGAATCAGTTCTTCCGCTCTTTATAACATGCACTAGTAGGGCATGTCATGCAACTTCGGTCTCCACACAAACCCAACTTCCCCTCGATCATGTCATAGACTTTGTATCGCGTTGCAATATAGAATCGCGATACATTTCCTGGTCTGATTTCTCAGCTCGAGACATCAAAGAAAGTTGCGTCTTTCAACACATCAAAACATAGGGATAGAATCATCGGTCGCAATATATGGTCAAGATCAAACCAATCATCGACAGCGCGCAGAGCACATTGACTTTTGCGACAAGTTGAATGTGTTTGTAGGAGTACATTTTTTTTGAGAAATCAAGTTGACAATGGCTCCCGCAGGATCGGTCGCTCAGGCGACTAACAAAGTTAAACGGCCTATTTCTATTCAAACGAATGGAATACATTCGTCGACTTCCTCTCCATCGCCATCAATGTCCGCGGGCAGACTACCATCAGGTCACAAATACCCTCCAAACTCAGCTACAAGCAGTGGAGGCGGAAACAGTTCGGGTGTTCGTTCTGCGAATCGAAATCGTCCAGGGAATACACTTGGTCGAGGAATCAAAAACAACGGTGCGGGTATGAGATCTGGCGGTGTCGTGGGAGAAATTGCTGTATCCCAAGTTGCGCATTCACAACCATATGGTAAATTGTCTTGCCTATCACTGCAGTGTATACGCATTCTAAAAGCTTCTAGTCAAAACCGAGCGCTACATGATCGAGAAGTACCGTAGAAATCCTCCTTCCATCATTATACATTTACACCCGACGCATTTCCGATTTGATCATCAACCAGGCAGCTTTTCTTATGTGTCCCCTATGAGGATACTTCTTGACCATATTAGAAAGAAAACCATCCCTCATGAGTTGATAGATTATTTTGTAATGTGCGAGGTACCCTTTTACGAAGGTTGCATGATTGTCCAGATCCTCGATCACAAATCCATTGCTCCTCAGCCAACCCCATCACAACCAAAGGACGGGAACAAGGAAGGTGTTTCGATTCATACTCTGAGTAGTTACATTACACCATCTGCATACGCATCATACCCTAGGGGCGACACAGAAAAAAGTAAAAACTTGAGGGAGCAAACTGGCGATGGTCCGACGAAGTCAAAGACTTCCGCCCAGCAAGACAAGGAAAATATGCCTGCCCCGGGTGCCTCCAACGATTCTCAGCGAGGCAAAGCAGTACTATTACCGGCAAAAGTAAAAGTGACAATGTGTGTACTTTATCCAACACCAACTAGTACCTATATCGAAATTGCTCGTAATTCCACTGCCCCTCGCACACCAGATATAGATATGCGACAAGAGCGTTCTGATGGAAGCACATCAGCTACATTAGCACAACCACCTACACCAATCGGGGCTGTACCACCAACTCCCGGTGTAAGCATGCCACCTCCAGCGAAAAGATTAAAACAGGCCAAACTTGAGTTTAATTGCGGTAACATATACGCCGCGGAAGCTCAGATCATCCTAGCCACTACTGCTCCCTTGGCACTTGAGCCTGCAAATAGCGCAGCTGAATGTTCACGGTTATTGGGGTTATTGGCTCACCCCATGCATTCAGAAAAACCTCCTCAACCAAAGTCTCGTAAAAGAACAGTCGCGGAAATGGCTGCTGATGAAGCTCTCGCCGCAGATGAACAACGTTATATGCTCGTTTTGGACGAACAACGCTCTGCGACTGTGGCCCGTGGCTCTGGAAGTGCCAATGCTGCCGATGGTGCTGGCCAAGCTGGTGGTGGATTTGAAGCCCGTTTTGAGAAATTCAATGCTCTCGCGAATATCAAAAGAGAGATCGCCGAGAAACATATCCAGAAAAAGATACAAGAGCAGGAGGCCGAGCGAAAGGCCAAGGCCGAGAACGAGGTGCAAAGAAATAAGGAGCTGGCCGAGGCTCGGCAGAAGGAAGTGGAAAGGCGTCAAATTGTGGCGAGACAACAGCAACAAGAAGCTCAGCGACGCGCTTTAGCTGCACAACAGCAGCAGCAGCAGCAGCAGCATCCACAGGCTTTGCAGGGTATGCCCCCTCAAGCGCAAGGCCCCCATGCACATCCCTCCCAGACAAACGGGATTGTCTCGAGTGGTATGCAAGCACAACGCTTCCATCCGCATCAAGGTGCCCAAGCCCAGATGTCTTCACCAACCGTCCGAAACGGAACCCCGCATAGCCAGGCATCGCCAATCATCAATAATGGTATTGGTAATAATCCAATGCAACACTCTACGTCGAGTATGGGCGGCAGTCCTCCTCGTCCAGGTTCTGTAGTTCACCAAAATCATTCTCAGATGGGTGCCCCTGCAACTCATGGTATGGTTCCTCAAAGAAGCCAGCAAAGCCATGCAGGAACGCCTCGAATGCACAATACCACTCCCAACATTCAATCTACTCCACTGAACCGAGGACTGACACCAAGGATGAGTCAAGGGAGCCCTCTCCAAGGTGTGATGGCGCAAGCACCTGCAATGGGCCAGATGGGAATAAATGCGACTCAAATGCATGTCCAAGGCATAAGCAATCTCACAAACGCACAACAGCAACAATATTTGATGCAATTACGAGCTCAGCAGCAAGCACAGCAGCAACATCAAGCTCAAGCCATGGGAGTAATGCCTAACGGACAACAATTGACTCCCCAACAAATAATGCAGCATCAACACATGAGGCAAATGCAGATGCAAGCTAATGCTAATAATCCTAATCATCAATTGACTCAAGGTTACCAAAATCAATTGGCTGCCATGCGACAAGCTGGCATGCCCCCGAACATGAATATAAATCAACATTTCATGGGCAATAATATGAACATGCAGAACGTACAGAATCTGGCGTTACAGCAGCAATTGCAACAACAACAACAATTGCAACAACAACAACATCAACAGCAGCAGCATCAACAGCAGCAGCAGCAACAACATCCGCAGCACCCGCAACAGCAGCAACCAATGGCACAAACAAACCATATGACGATACAACAATTCATGGCCAATAATCAGCCACAGACCCATCAACAAATGTCTCAGGTATATAAGCAACTCGCCGCTAGAGAGTTGTCAACAGGCGCACATCCTCAAGGGCTACCGGAACCAGTGAAGAGAAAACTACAGGCGCAAGCTCAACAAATGGTATTCCAAAATATTAAAAACAGGATGCAAGGGATGCAGCCAGGTATGCAGATGCAAAATGGGATGGGTATGGGAAGACAACCAGGCATGTAAAAGCATGTGTCGTACGGCTGTATAATTATGGGCATACTCCTATTTCATTCACATTGGGAGTTTAAGCTGGGGTGGATAACGGCAATATCATGATTTGGTAAGGCGCATATCTCGTCATAATGACTCTCGGACACATGACTGTATATAATACTTTGGCTTGAAGACCAGAAAGCACAAGGAACCATGGAAGGTTTGGCAGGTTTTGATGAAGGATTGGCGCACCTGTACAGGAAACGGAAAGGGGAATATCATGTTTTCTGGATATACTTTCATCAAGGCAATATAATACCAATCGGGTTAATAGATAGTCTGACGACCCACCATATTATAATCAAATCATTCAACGCCTTTGTCATGAAACCGTAACTTCTGAACCTATTCGCATCAACGCTCTGACTGTTGTACATCACGATATCACATGACTGAATCGTGTAAGAATCATTTCACAGATCGCTTTTTTGTGCTTCCCTATGTTCTTTTTCCATCTTCCTCCACTCATCGTCACTCCCTGTCCATTTTGGTTCTTCCACGCAAAATGCTTCTCCCCATTCTAACCTCTGATCCCTCCCCTTCCACACATCCTCACTACTCTTTCCCAGTTCCTTATTCTTATCCTCTGGGTCCCCATATCTTCTCTTCTCCTTCTCGATCCATCGTGCCTTGATCACTTTAGCCTTCTCATTGTCGGCATATGTTCTTGTTTTCATACAAAACCAGAAGTCCGACCATGACTCCCCACAATCTCGCGCAGTACCATATCGATATAAGTTATTGAACTGTCCGCCGAAGGATTGGCAATAGAATGCAGCGTCAAAAGCGGTGCGGCAGGACATGGTTGTAGGAAGGACTTGGGTGGAGAGGGGCTCGGAGGGGTCATTTCGGGGAGATGTTTGGGCGGAGGGATAATGGGAGGATTCTGTTGGGGAATCGCGGGATGAGCGGTTACTCTTTGTGCTGGCGAGGCGGTTCTCGGCTTCGATTTCGCGGAGGAAGGAATTGAATTCTTGATCTGCGATTTCGTCGCGGGAAAGAGGTTTCGTTTGAGGGGTGGGCGTGGGCGTGGGCGTGGAAGATGTAGGAGGAAGAACTGAGGTTCCTGAAGTTGGGGAAGCTGGTTTCTCCGTAGAGGAAGTAGATGAGGAAAACCACCCCATTGTGTAAGTTGTTCTTGGAGACTTGTCTTTGCGAAATGCGAAAGTGATGAGGCTGAAGCTTGTGGATCCCGAAAACAAAATTCGAGCGCTGATCCGGGGAAGCTTCTGCCGATCTTCTATCACGTGACGAGGTTAGAATTCAGCCTTACCCAAGGTATGACGACACTGCTTCTAGCTTTTGGTTTGTTGTAACATAACCTTCTTCCAACCAAGACCTGCACCTATCGAAATTTATTTGCCATTTTTGGCTATTTGTCTAAATAAATGCTGAGATAGATTACGACGATATACTTTCAAAAGGTACGCGCCAAATATGAACAGGCGCAGCTTGTTTAACCCTACGAGTGTGCCAGCGTTGCGGATCCCTCGCCCTCCCAGGTATCAGACGCGTGCCTTTGGCAATGCGGTGAACATTAGTAGAGTTAGTCTGAAAGGATTAAAGAACGGTGGTTTAAACGGAAAGCTGAAGGGTGTGAGGAGAGAAAGTTCGCAGATTGGGGAGAACGAAAGTGGGCATATTACTGCCGGAGCCAATGAGGGAATCCTATTTTTAGATAGTGAGCTCTCATTCTCGTTCGTAAGATTATAGATTCGTATCAGCTTGCTGATGTGTTCTGCCAAAGACATCTTTCCAATAAAGCTCGGATGGCTTCTTCGAATACCGTGGTACGGAAGAATGGATTCAAATCTTCCAGATATCCTTTATCGATTCAATAATAAGGTGTTCTCCAAATACGACCCTCTGAGCTTAGTGAAGCGTGCCATACCCACCAATGTTCCTTTGAAGGTAACCGAGATATTGCCTCGACTCAAAGAAGGGGGTGCATTCGTCAAGTTCTCACACGATCACACTATAACGGCAAAAGAAATTGAAGGTCTCATCTCAGGATATTTGAAGGAAAAGCCAATCAAACCTTGGTTCAATCCCTTTCGACAAATAAGAGCAAAATTGGTACTTGGAAAGCCCTGGCTCGAAGATCTGTACAGATTCCCAAGCACTCGAATCCGTATCGAGTTCGTCCCTTGTACTCCAGGAGGCGAGGTAGCCGAACTTTCACAGGAGACGATATATAGCTTGTTCCGAAAGTATGGTAAAATTGCAGAGATCTCTTCGCAACCTTCAGACTCTAAAGTGCTACCAAAGTTTGCTATGTTAGATTTTGCAAATATCAGACATTCGATTATGGCTAGAAACTGCTTGCACGGGCTAAAAGTTACTGAAGAATTGGGCGGTGGAAAGGCCGGCACCACACTTCGACTAGCATTCGAGGCCAAGATGCAGGCTCACCATGTTAGGGAATGGCTTACCAGTCATCCACGTGTTGTCATTCCAGCTGTGGCTGCAATAATCGCTACTGTGACTGTTGCGGTGTTTGATCCTATCCGGACCTTTTTTATTAAGGCTCATATCGATCATGCGTTTAGTCTCAAAGATAACAAGATCTACGCATGGTTCGCAAGTCAAGCCAAGGATGTTTTCTCCTTCCGCACACACAAAGCAGAAGAGGCGAGCCTTATTGCGATTTGGGACGATAGAAAACAGGAGATTGAAGATCTACAAACTTGGCTTATGGAGACTGCCGATACTTTTATCGTTGTCCAAGGGCCACGAGGATCCGGCAAAAGAGAACTAATTATTGATCAAGCGCTTAAAGGTCGACCGAATACCTTACTTATAGATTGTAAGCCGATACAAGAAGCCCGTGGTGACTCTGCTACAATTACTGCAGCGGCTGCTACGGTAGGATATCGTCCAGTTTTCTCCTGGATGAATAGCTTCAGCAGCTTGATCGATTTGGCAGCACAGGGCACAATCGGTGTAAAATCTGGGTTTTCCGAAACCTTGGACACACAACTTGCAAAAATCTGGCAAAACACAGCGACTGCACTCAAACAGGTCGCTCTGCAAAACCGGAAGAAAGATGACAAAGATGCTTCTCTGACAGATGACGATTGGCTTGAAGCACACCCTGAGTATAGACCTGTCGTCGTTATCGACAATTTTCTCCACAAGAACGAAGAGAGTAGTATAGTCTACGACAAGATCTCGGAATGGGCAGCTGGTCTCACAACTTCGAACATTTCTCATGTCATATTCCTCACCAATGATATTTCTTACTCGAAGTCTCTTAGTAAAGCGCTACCAGATAGAGTCTTTAGACAAATAGCCCTTGGCGATATCACACCCCAGGTCGCCAAGAAGTTCGTCATTAGCCATTTAGAAAACGACCCAGAGAACCCTAGAGACAGGACAGAGAAGCGTTCGGAAAATCAACGTCGAGAAGATCTCTCCGAATTAGATGAGTGTATCGAAGTTCTAGGAGGTCGATTGACTGATCTAGAGTTCTTGGCACGTCGATTGAAGACTGGACAAACTCCAAAGCGCGCCGTTGCAGAGATTGTAGAGCAGAGCGCTTCGGAGATCATAAAGATGTATTTGATATCTGCTGAAAAGGGCGATCGAAAATGGTCGGTTGAGCAAGCATGGTATCTGGTCAACGCTCTTGCTGAGAACGATACTCTTCGGTACAATCAGGTCCTTCTCTCTGATACATTCAAGTCTTCCCTTACATCATCAGCATCGAATGGAGAAAATGTTCTCGAGGCTCTTTCGGCGGCTGAGTTGATTAGCATTAAAACCTACAAAGGTCGTCCACAAAGCATCAAAGCTGGAAAGCCCGTCTACCAAGCGGCTTTCAAAATGTTGAGCGAGGATCGTGTATTGCGGAGCAGACTTGACATGGCAGTCCTCACGGAACTGACTAAAATTGAGACGAAGAGTATCGATAAATATGAGAATGAATTGGTCATGCTCGGGACACTACCTAAGCAGTCTCATGAGGTTGGCCCTCGTATTCAATATCTGTTGAACAAGCTGGCGGCAAGCCAAAGAAAGGTTGAGGCTTGGGAGAAGGAAATGGGATCTTTGAAGAAGGTCTTGATGGTCGAATATTGACGGGAAAACATGGCATTCTAGCATATATCCAACCCAGATAATTTATAAGTAAAAGAAGACAATAAGAAAATATGCTCTAACACCTTATTGGCCTCAACCTGGACTGATAGCTATATTGGTCTAACTAGTTGGAAGTCACCCATTCCGATTGTCAAGCACAAGGTGGTATGCATACTATTATTTTATTCAAAATGACTCAGAGAGATTCTCCCAAATACCCAATTCCATGTCTAGTCAGCTTCATTCTTCCAAACTAACCTTAGGTGAATCCACCAAGCGGTAGGGTCCCTGAATGATTGCTTCGGTACTTTGTATTCTTCACTCTTTTCGAGTCCGATTCACTAATTAACGATGGCCTCGCAAATATAAAGTCAATGCCAATGGTGGAATGGGATGAGAGTTTAGTGAACCTCTTTTGGGTATCTCATTGGAGAGCTCTTCCTCAAAGTTCAGACCCTGTTCATTGGAGAATCACATCGAACTTTCAAACATTTCTTGGTCTAAGAAATCAGGCCTTCACGTCATTATCAACAGGTACAGAGTACAGCCATTGGTTAAACTACATTATTCCATTTAGCGATTTGGCCAGACTTAGCCTGAGATTCACTGGATAGATCGTACCATTTATGTAACTTTGCGGGGAAGGTAAACAAGCGAACTCCAGTAGCTTGGCGAGGTGGCTTGATACGGTACCTGGTTTCGTCCCGCTCTCTTGCTTAAAGTTTGTCCTTAAAAGGTCCTCTTCTCGTTCTTGATTTCCTAAAGGCCAAAACACCCAAACTCTACAATTCAAACACATTCCCCCGAATCCTTTCATCTCTAAAAGTAACACAATAACCATGGCTTCTCAAGTCAAGTTCCTCATCGCCTTGTGCGTCCTTCTCCTCAACGCTTTGGTCACAGCGACGAATTACGATTTATTCTTCCAAGCTGGTGCTGATATCGCTATGACTAAGGTCAGCTACAACCACATGAATTCTTGTTCAAGCTAGCTAAAGAAAAACACCCTCAGTTCGAGGGTACAGTGACCGTCCCAGCATTTGCTAAGACCGGCGCCCATTTCTTCTCGGCTGGCCTCAAGAACCAAGATCATTCCTATGGTTACGAAAACGTCCTCAACGACCATAACGCCGGTGAATATGAAGTGGATATTCAGTAGTATGTATACATAACCTTCAATACGACAAGGGCAAGCTAACGGGTGACACAGTGGAAATTCTTTCACTGCCACGGACAACAAGATCTTGCCAGGCGATAAAATTCACAACGTTTTTTAATATAACGGCAATACAAAGGTGACAAACTCTACTGTCACAATTATCCCTGGACCCGACAGCATTAAGGCTGGACTGGGAGAGAGAACTACCTATTCAGAGCAGAATTTCCGTGAGTGAACTTCCAAATTCCTACATCAGCCACGCTAATTTGGAATAAGAACAAATCGCTCCCAACGCTGGCAAGTTGAATGTCGTAAGTTGAATCCAGCTCTATCATTCTACAATATATCACACATGACTGACTGATATTACAGGCCAGCATCCATGTCGGTCTGCAGTCTGGTGCTGCTTGGGACTTTGGCACCGTTCGCTGGGAAAATGTCGTCTTCACTGCACAAACCACCGACAACAAATGGTGTATCGATGGGTAAGTTCTTTCTGCGAATGCTAGGTTTATGGATCTCATACTGATACGAGTGACTTGCAGGTGGAAAAACAGTGTTGAGCTCCAGGGTAATACCCCTGGTCTTTTGTTGTGGGGCCAGGGGGATCTGCTCTTTTGTAAATTCGAATATATCAATATCCCGCCCAGAGATTAGTTGATGTAACGGTGGTAGTGCGGTACACAGAATGGTAAAGGCGATTGGGGTTTATGGGATAGGCAATGCTTTGTTTCGTGCGGTAATTTGATCAATGGCTCATTGGTTGTACATGATGGCGCTGACTTCGATATCTTGAGAGATATTTCAAGTCCTATGAAGCAATAATAATACAGCATTCTTCATTATCATTTGACGTCTTCTATTGTAGTGTGATTTGGTAGTTTATTTTGCCCACCAACTCCTTGACTCTATATCCCTCCGTCCATCCTCTTCTCAAATGCATATCCTTTACCTCCCTTACCAGCAACCAACACTTCTACATAACATCAGCCTTGACCTTCCAATCCACTCCTTCACTCCAAATTAGCTGATGTTGCCATCAATAAACATTCTAATCAAGCCGTCAGCTTGATTCACTACAATATTAGTTTTCCAGCAAGTGCATAAAGACTGTTTGAGTCGGTCATCACCTGTTTATTGCAACATTATAGTAGAAGAGGCATACAAAAGAAATGTTGATCCTAAGTCCTTGATTATTTTGAGACGGATCAGATGATTTTTTTAAGTACTTGTCTTCGGGTGTTAAGTCCAAATTACTCCTGTTTCGATGTTATTTCGATTATTTCATGTGGATTGTAAAGCTCACTCTCGAACATTAGATATTTGTTGTATAAATTGCTATTAGACATTGGACTTCTATTGGCTGGGTAGTAGGGTTAGGGTTGGGGTTACCTTGGATGACATTTTCCGCTACGGAATTTTGGCTTTTCTATTACAAGATCTGTTCTCTTTAGATCATTCCCTTGGGATATCAACGGACAGATTCCATTATACAATCCCCTTGGCAGATTTTCACGTTGAAAATATGGCTTCTTTATAGATGATTATAAGCCATGGTCCCCCCTGCAAATAAGGGTTTGAAAAGTCTAGAAATCTAATATTACCCTCTAATACTGGGCCCTTACCAAAAATGAGGGAACCTCGAGAAATCTAAACGTGGGATCACGATCGCGTACTGAAATTGAGAGTCTTTAGGTATAGAGTAGTCTGATACGATTGCTGTTGGGGTTAGTGCATCAAGTTCAAAGCAGAGGAGAGTGGCAGGATGACCTTTGGAGCAATCTGGCCTACAAGTATATCTTCGGTTCACCCATTTATCTAGCACCAACAGCTGAATCGTAAAAGGGTCTTTCGAAAGATCCTTTTGTAACAAGAATGAATTTGGCTTGAGAAAGGTATGAAGTATGTAACTTTCTGAAGCTATCCCTACTTTCGCTTGGATAGCCACTCAATTCAGTTGAGTAGCTGTTTAGTTGAATTACTAATGATGACAATACTGAAAGCCATATCTCAAGGGTTTTACTTCCTTTTCGATAATTTGAACTAATATGAACGAGTTTGGTGTATCCTAAAAATAAACCTGCTTTTTTGTAACGGAAAGTAAATCACTGAATATTTGACAGCAAATAGGAGAAAACAAACACCTAAAGTAGCCCTTAGCTTCCTTAAAACTGAGCGTCTGGGTTTCTGAGCCCGATAATTATTCTGTAAATAATTTTCGAGCATTCAGCTAGCCACCCCCATTCAACCCTGAGCTTGACCCGAAGTGATTCGCGTGCACTTCCATATTTGGTCTACACGAGCCGTAACGCCTGTCCTTGGTGTTTACAAGCTTGATATGCTTCGTGCATCTGAAATATGTGATTATCCAAACATGTGGATAATCACATCTACAGCAGCCAATGGCAACCCCCATACTTTTAACATTTGAAGGTCGATGGAGAAAGTGAACGGGTGATTGCCGAAAACCTTTTCGCCCCCAGCGTCGTACGAACCGTGTTAAGCGTCATATACGACTACTCTTTCCAAGTCCCCTAGATCCAAAGTCTATGATGGCCATCTTGCTAAACAACCGATCGGTAGGTCAGTAGATATGATGCTATCAAGCCTTTTGTATGCAATATCATTACGAAGCATTGATAATACGCACCGTCAGCCTCCGCATCACTTCGCCCGAAAGAGGCTGTAGTCCAGCTGCAGCTAGGGAGCTGCTCGTTTCTCGTCACTCAGTAAGTTCAGTAATGCTTATAACTTATCTCAAGACCAAGAGTCGAAGCAATACTCTCCCAAAGAAAACGCCATCTTTGTTAAAGCAATGGTAAGCATAAGCGAGGCAATTTCTTGCCATTATTTGATGCTCCCCATATATATTAGTGAACCGCAATAGTTTTGTGGGTCGACTGGTGTCATAAGTAAACATTAGGACGCATATTTCCTAATTTGTCGACTAATGGGAGCTTCAGCTTCAGTAGAACAGAAACGCTGTCCACAATTTCAAGAGCATGGCGGCGGATCATCGTCGAATACAGTTATGATTTATCACAGTCCTTCGATTTGATGTTCTCACTAATTAAATTACACACAAAAATCTTGCAATTACTCGAGTAAGTTTCTTGATTCTGTTCCATCGAATCGGCTGACGGCATTTATGTTTTTCAATCAGGTCGATTTATCGATACCTCAATAACCCTCTAACTACTTCTTTCTTGAAGATCCACCATCGAGATAATCCATTAAGTCTTTACGTTTCTCGTCATGTTCTTATAAAGTAGTCCTCCAGGGCATGAAGAAAGAAGGTAAGGAAGGCATCACGACATCAATTTCGGGCAGCTGAGACCATATCATCGCGCCAGTTTCCTCGTGAGCAGAGAAAGAACGATGACTGAATACCTCTGACGAAATTGTACCTGTCTAGTTTATATTCTTCTCTATCACTACAGGTATTACGTGGTCCTGTAGTGCGGAATCTTTAGATAAAACACAGCATCTCTTCAACTACTCGAGTAATGTATGATATATTTGGATTAAAGAGGAAACAAATCTACTCTAAACGATTCAGATCTCGATATTTCATTTGCAATTCATTGATCATTCAAATTTCCAGATATATTGAGTGTGCACGGGCTTCTTATAATTTGTTTCTTTCATCCTACTGAATTACCTCAACCTAAGCGAATAGGGGGAACTTGAAGGGCGGGCGGAAGGATCTACACATTGTATATCAATATTTCAATTAAACTACAATTTCATCAACGTATTTTCAGTATTCCAATTATATCTGAACAAAACTGTTTCAGTTGAAATTCAATATTTGTACTAGAGGAGGTATTACGGTACCGGTATACAGTAATAATCTCACGACAATACAAGGTATAATAACAATATAATCGCAAAAACAAAAGGACAAGACCCGTGTCTAGTCCATTCCCAACCGAACACCAAGCAACTACGCTCCACACATACACCCCAAAACCCGCCTCAAGTCTGAAAAACCCACCCGACATCCCCATCATTCCTCAAGACCTCCTCCCCCACCTCCCCACTCTCCTCCCTCCTCTTCTTAACCCTATTTTCCCTCTCCAAACAATACCACAGCGTCGCCACCACCCCCAGATTCGCCACTAGATAACCCAACGCAAAGCCATGGCCCAAAAACCACCTTGGACTCGTTGATGGGCGATACAGCTGCGTTCCGAGCACTGCTCCTAGATTACCTATCGTGATCGTCATTGCTGTAGCCGTTGCGCGCTTGGTTTGGCCGCTGACGTTTGCTGCGGGCCAGGAGAGCACGATGGCGGTACTGGGATAGATGCCGCCGGCTGCGAAGAAGGTGCCGAGGTAGGAGATACCGGGGTGGGAGTGCGGGGTTGTGAGTAGGATGATGTAGCCGATGATGGCGAAGGAGGTGGAGAGAAGAATGAAGGGGGCGCGTTTGTGGGTTTTTTCAGAGAGGATGGCGATGATGATGGTGAGGATGGTGGCGAAGGCGTAAGGGGGTACGGTGAGTAATTGGGCTGTAGCGGATTTGTAACCGAGGGCGGAGATGATGGTGGGGAAGAAGAGAGAGAGGGTGTAGAGGGGTAGGGACATGGTGTGGAAGCCGAGACTGTAGAGCCAGCATTTGTAATCAACAAAGGCGGCGCGGACGTTGGCCCAGTCGAAAGGTTCGGTGTTGGTTGCGTCAGTGGAGGATTTGAGACGGGCGTGGACGAAAGAGCGTTCGGGTTCGGTGAGGAAGGGGGCAGTGGAGGGGTAATTGTGGATGAAGAGGTAGGCAAAGAGAGAAACAACGACGGTAAGAAGTCCTTCCTGTTATATTTGTTAGCATAACTGCATCCAGGTTTAAGTGATGGCATATCCCTACAATAATAAAAATCCACCTCCACCCTTCCAATCCTCCCACATCATTCATAAACCCAATCCCATAAGCCAAGATACCTCCAAAAGCACCCGCTAATGAAGCCGCAGAAAAGAACAAGGCAACACGATAATGTGTTTCCGTCCTCTTATACCACATTGACAAGTAAAACACCACCCCAGGAAACAATCCACTTTCTGTAACACCCAAAAAGAATCTCGCAGCTAGGAATCCCGCATAGGTTGAAGAGATTCCCATCAACGTAGCGACGATTCCCCAGAGAAGCATAAGTGTTGGAAGCCATATTTTGGGTGTTGTGCGCTTGAGTATGATGTTGCAGGGAACTTCGAAGAGGACGTATCCGATGAAATAGATTGTCAATGTCAATAGATACTGATTTCCGGTGATGTGTAAACTGGTAGTCAATCCATCTAGTTTCGCATTCCCGACTATTTTTTTTAGATGATGGTTAGTAGTATTCGAATTGCCATTCCCCAAACAAATTGTAAAATTGAAATAAGGAGATGGAAAGATAACATACTATTACTCCTATCCAAAAAACTCAACAAATAAAGTAACGTCAATGGAGGCAACAACTTCCAGTCTAACTTTCTCACCAAAGCCTTCTCATTTATCCCCGTCGGATTCGCAAACGATCCATCAGAAACTTCACTCTCATCACCATTTCCCTTTCCAATCCCAAACGCACTTCCATTTCCACTCAAATCGCCACCATTTCCATCCTCCTCGACTGCAATTTTCTCATCATCCAAAGCCTGTGATTGTGATTGTGATTGTGATGTCGGCGTCGTCTGCGACATTCTTCAAGTAGCAATCAATCAACTGGATGTACAGTAGTATAACACAACACCACAACTTTCGAAAACCAAAATCGAAATCGAAACAAAAACCTTTCAAAAGAATCTAGAGAACGAGGGTGCAAAGATATACTTATATCATCTCCCACTTCATATGAAAAAAGTCATATAGCGTCTTGCTAGCAGGTAGATTGCATGAAAATGGAGACAATCACATCGAAATGAGAAACCGAGATCTTGCAAGGTCTGCAAGGTAGCAGACATGTATAATGGTCCCTCGAGCCACATGTACTCCATAGGTTCATGTTATTCTTGTACTCAGGACTCTTTATCTTCAAGTGGTATTGAATCATTTTGCTTACCATTGGGACAAAATTGATACTTTAGCGCAATGATGAAGTTCTGGCTTGGATGTCGTGATATTTGATCTAAGGGTTTCGCCTCTTTTGGTAGTTGCATATGTTGATCGTAGTGGGGTTGTTGTAGTAGTGGGGTTATGGGGTTTTCATTAGAAGTACTCAAGTACATTCTTTTATATGGAGAAAAGTCAAAAAGTCACATCGAAAAGTCATATTATACATAGCTTTTTATCGCCTATCACATCACATCAAGTTCATGATAGAATAATTCTCAAAAAGAAAGCACAGAGTCAATTATTATGCTATAAACTAGCTATTTCGTAGGATAATTATCCCGAGCATTATTATTCAGTGTGAAAAGGGAATATAATTCCAATTTACACACTGGCTGCACCCACTGGACGCACTCCTCCAGGTCTCCTTATTTCATCAGACGGGGGTATCGTAGATATTCCACAAAACATCAGCTTTGCCATGCAACTCCATCCATGCAAAGTCGTTCTCCATTGATATTGATATCTGGAAAGAGGAAAGATGATGAAAATAAATAGTCCAACAAACGTGAAACATTGCCATCGTCGGCATTCACATCAACAAAAAGAAGATTATTTAGCATTGATACCAAGCCTGATCAGGTCTCTGGTAACAAAAAGTGATGGGAAGGTGGGTGAGAAATTTACAAGTTCAGGGTCCAGACCGCTGTAGGGGAGTCGCTTTAGATTGTCGTGCCTTCGAGGCTTAGTACCTTTGACGAATCGCCTAAGAAGTTGGCACGATGTGCAATAATCTCCGAGGCAATGGCATCAAAATCCTTGATTTTTCTTGCTCGCAGGCCCGAAAGTACTGTTTTCAAACCTTCAATGAACTTTTCTCGGTATTCTCCTTCAAACTCGTCTGGGGAGCCTAATTCTGTAAGAACCGCGTCATCTGTCGAAATAAAAGTTAGCCAAGGGGACGAAAGGGATACTCAAGGATGAGCTCAGATTATGCTGGCTGGAACTACCGACGCACCAGGCAGTCCCATTTCTCTAAAATGCTGAAATTCGCAAGTATTGTCATTGCAAATTCCTCCCATCAATTCGTATCGACACAATTCTTTCTTCGCATCAATTTTGTTAGTATAAGTCATAGACTTTAACCCGCCTGGAATTTGTTGCTTATATTGCGCATGAAACCGAAATGCATGAAATAATTTCAGGGGACTTTCATATGGCGAGAAGAAGCTTGAGCTCTTAGCCTCGTTGGAAACTGGTTCCTAGACTCATGCGTCAGTTTATGGATTTTCACCAAAAATGGATTTTTTTTTACTTTTGTTAGTTGAAGGACGCTACCGTTTTTTACTGGTAGAAGTTGTTCTGCACCGTTAGAGATAGCTTTAACATCGTCCGGGTTACCGTTCGATATCTCCTCAAATTCGATATCTTCGGGTTCATCAATGACCGAATCTGGTGGGGCCGGGCTGAACGGAGGGGAATCAATCGACAAAGTCTCATCTACAGGAGGCGTGGCTTCCGGAGGCTCATAGTTATCCGATTCGACGTCAGCAACCTCCGAGAGCCCTGTTACTTCAGGAGTATCGGGAATTGGTGAAGGTACAAGTGGCTGGGAACGCTCAAGAACTGGTGAATAATCGGAGCTTGCTTTCTGTTCACCAGCTTTGGCGATGGCTTCGGCGATTTGTACCGGTTCAGCATTGCCGTCTTCCATTTCGATATCACAGGGACTAGCAGAGTCTGCGTCCGCCCGCACAGCTTCTTGAAGTGCTGCCTCAAGATCTTGATTTGTTTTAGAATTTTCTTTGACCTCGGAAGGACGCCCTTCGGGGATTTCTTGCGTTGCATCGCTGTTGCTATTAATCTGAATGGGATTAACAGGGATAGGGGAAGCAGCATCAACATCAGCAATATACGGTTGCTCAGACTGTTGTTGCACTGCGTCGCGAGCGTCATCGACTTGCTCATCGAGTTCCATGGGAACGGATGCAGACTTCGATACGGACTCGGTGGAATTTTGCGGCTCAGGCTCACGGTCTGGCTGAGCAGAAACTGGACGTGGTTGAGCTAAGAGAATGTGAGCTGTTGGTACTATGATTAACGGGGCATCCGTGATCATGAACTTACATGTATTGTCTTTCGTCTCTTCACGAGTGAGACTGTCCAACTTTTCTTTTTGCTCCTGCAATTGTTGATCGGTTTCTTGGCCCAATCTTTCCATTTCCTCTAACAATTTTTGCTTGTCTTGAAGGTTTTTCTGCATTGCAGCTTCGATTCTGGCAGTTTCGGCACGAAGTTCCTCAAGTTTTGATTGATTTTGTAAAGCCTCAGCATCAACACGAGGAATGGCGCTAGCGATTCTTTCACGTCGCAGTCGTTTGGTTTCAGCCTCTTCCTTCCGAATTTCAGCAGCTTTCTGAAGCTCAG
Source organism: Sclerotinia borealis F-4128 (assembly GCA_000503235.1). Lineage (NCBI taxonomy): Eukaryota > Fungi > Ascomycota > Leotiomycetes > Helotiales > Sclerotiniaceae > Sclerotinia > Sclerotinia borealis. The sequence continues at coordinate 25,044 of KI628601.1, read as the reverse complement.
CAGCTTGAGCCGCAGCTAGCTGTTGTTGGTTGGAATTTAGCTTATCCTTAGCAATGTCGATTGCCTTCTGTATTTCGGTTGAAGAATCAGCTTTGTTGGCCACAACACCAATGTTGCTGCTGCTAGTTGTAATGCTGGTGTCAGCTCTGACAGGAGTTTGAACCCCGCTACCACTTCTCTTATTTGCCTTTCTCATCTCAGCTTCAGCGATCTTTCTCTTTAACTGCTCGATCTCGCTTTCCTTCCGTCGGAGATCCTCAGGGTGTGGCTTGATAGAAGTTTGCAATGCCGGCAGGGTGCTCGCAGACGATATGGGAGGAGGCGTAAACGGCTTCGGTGGAAGAAAGGAAGATGATGTAGGCAATGCCCTTTGATCAGATAGCTTTCGACTGGGCTGGACAGGTGAATCAGCATCAGCCTGGGATTCCAACTCCATTTCCACATCTTCATCAGACTCATCCTCGTCTTCGCTGACACAAATGACGAAAGATTTTTGTTCAGTACGACTGTGACCAAACGGTCGCTTGAATGGCATGGAGGATGTTGCAGGTCCATCAAAGTCAGCAGCCACTGGGCGTTTGCGCTGTCCATTAGTAGCCGGGGTCGGCATGGTGAGATTTTGTGCGAATGGTGGGGCAAGTGTGGCAGCAGCCAAAAAAAGACCCGGAATCTTCTGGGAGGATTGTTGAATTGTTGAAGGTGATGCGTCAGACTTGGACAATTGTGTCGCGACAGTCAATGCTGGAGCTTGAATCGCGCTACTTACGACCGTACTACCAACCTTGTCTTTTTCGGCAATCTTTTCCGTAGACGAAGTGGGAATTGAACCTGAACTAGGGAATCCAAGAATAGCGGCTGGCTTGATTGGAAGGAGGGGAATTGAGAGGATGGTAGAGGTACTAGATTTTGCTGCGTTCTTCTGCGCCCGCTCGGCTCTCGATTTTCGGAGTGCGTCCATCTTAGCCTGCATTGTTTTTTCTTTCTCGACAGCAGCTGCACTCTTCGTTTGCTGGGTAGTTGTGGAAAGCGCAGGTACTGCTGTATTAATCACAGCTTGCTTATGCTTGTCTGCTGCAGAGTTCTGAGCAGGCGCCTGGCCATTCGACTGACCACTAGTGACAGGAAGGGTTGAAGTAGGTGCAGAAGAAATACTTGTGGAAGGACTTTGAGCAGAAGTTGCGCTGACGGTCTTTGATGCAGTTTTTGATAGCCTGAGCTCATCAAACAATTCCCCAACAAGTTTCTCATCAACGCCTTCTTCAATATAGGCCGGAAAGCGGACATCATACGTCCAAAGATTCAATATTGCACCCTCAGCTTTCTTACGAGCCTCACCCACACTTTTGAAAGTGACAGTATCGTCACGGGCATCTGCTTGAGCAGTGCGTGATGCCGAGGCCTTGGAAGAAGACGGGAGACTTTCCTGTCCAAATTTCGATGCAGTATCGGTAGACTCTTCTACTGGAGTACGAGTCTTTTCCTTTTTCTGTGCACTTCCTTTTTTATTGTGTTTTGATGCTTCCTTGCCTGCGCCTGTACCTTTGTTCTGAGTATTCTTGGCTTGGTCAAACACTGGCTCACTTTGGGGGACGAAAGGAGAGTAGGAGTCTGAGGGTTGACTTCGGGTGTAGTAGTCGGCTGCTTGAACCGAGATGTCAATAGATGAAATCAAGAGAGGCTGAAATAACTTACCATTACGAAGATTAGGCGGCTGTTGAGGAGTAGGATCTTGGCTCGCTGGATAGACAGCGCGATGGGCAGTATCAAGATAGCCATTTCCATCATTTCCACGATAGTGGCTCGTACCTGGTGCTCCAACTGAAGTACTTGGAGGTGCTGTATGCATATGGGCAGAAGTATCATCATATTCTCCTTCACTCATTTCGCGATCTCCAGTATTACCATACACGGGTGTTTGAGAATGATAAGTTGGCTGTGGGACTGCCACTGGAGCATAGTACTGTGAATTTTGAGCATAATTTTGATGATTGTACCCTGCATAAGATTGCATGCCCTGTGGCATTGCACTATACTGGGGCATGGATGAATTTTCTTGATTCCAGCCCTGGAAGACTGGGACTTGGGGGATGTTATTCTGCATAGCGGGCGCGCTGTAGTTTGGCAGTTGTTGATTGTAACCATATGCCATTGTATTATCATAGCCCTGGGTCATCGCATGCTGACCTGAGTGACCATCATCTTGCTGATAGTATGGGGCCTGTGTTGGATAGGTTGGGTATGGTGGGTTGTTCGTTTGGTCACGACTACCATAAGTCGCGCCATAATATGGGTAATCCGACATTGTCGGCAGGTACGTACAGCAGTAGCTTTACTGATTGATTTGAATTGAATTGAGAAACTTTTAGCTGTAATTAGTTCTGATACCACAAGATTACCTCGAAGACGCGCTCAATTTAACGGTCGAGTATCATATGTACAACTCAACCAGATCAAAGGAAAAGTAATTACAGATAGAAAGCCGCAGGGAAAAGGGTGTCGCAATAAGCTAGAAGAAAGGATTTTTTCAAAATCTAACAATAGAAGATATGATACTGTCACTTTCCTAACTATTGTTGACTTTGTCTTGATGAATCAGGATAGAAGAAGATCTGGGTAAGATCGATGGGGGGTGGAAAGAAACCTGTACCGCCAAAACGCCCGCAGAATAATTCGAAGCTTCTTAGTGCCGGTAATTGCCGCTATCAGTAGTACCGGTATAGGTATGTCACGGGATGGCCGCTGCTTTAAATCAGTCATGACATCTCTTATCGATATGATATTAACTTTATTAAGCGGCGACATCTTAGCATCTTAGCATCTTATCGGCGTTGCCAGGGGAAACTCTTCCGTTCAACTAAAGCCAATTGATTTTTTGTTGACAATATTGAATTACTACGACTTGGTTGATCCGCGTCTTCACATCCGCATCCGCACTTCAATGTTGACAAGATTCTTCAACTCAAAAGACAAAAAGGAAACAAAAGAGAATAATGAACCATTCGACTTACCATATTTCATACTTTCATATGTAATGATTGACATAACATCGCATGAGCTTTTCTGATATCTTTCCTCTTTGCGACAACTTTGAGTTCATCACATATTTCCCCTAGATGGACTTTGTTTACTTTCATAACGCATATACCTAGTAGCCTTGATTAGATCATTTGAGCTTCAACAACTCACCATGGCATCCAATCTTCAAACCAAGCGCAATAATCCATTTGCTAGGTCAGGAACCTTATCTCCCGAACCAGGTATTCCAAAAGGCAGACCGAAAAGTGCAATTTTTGCATCTCCTCCCTCCTCTTTACCCGCACAAAGTCTTCAAACACACAATCGACATCAATCCTACTCCTCACTTGGAAATATCGTGGCACCTATTAATAATAATAATAATGTTTCGCTACGATTTCGGTCCAATTCGAAAACGAGTGCCCCCTCCTCAAATACATTTGCACCTTCATTCATCAAGCTGGAAGAGATGCGACTCGGTGCAGAGACTGTGAAAGCAATGGAGGGAGACAATGATTTTTCGGGAAAAAGATATGTTTGGCTGAAAGATGCTCAAACAGCATTCGTGAAGGGTTGGATAGTAGAGGAATTGGAAAATAATCACATACTGGTCCAATGTGACGATGGGAGTGTAAGTCATCGTCAATGTACTTTCTCTTCGAGTAACAAGACTAACAGGGTGTTTAGCAACGAGAGGTTGATGCCGAGACTGTTGACAAAGTAAACCCTGCGAAATTCGACAAAGCAAATGATATGGCTGAGCTCACACATCTAAATGAGGCATCCGTTGTCCATAATCTTCATATGAGATATCAAGCTGATCTTATCTACACCTACTCCGGCTTGTTTCTGGTCACTATCAACCCATATTGCTCTTTACCTATATACACGAATGAATACATAAACATGTACAAGGGACAGAGTCGGGAGGAGACTAAACCACACATATTCGCAATGGCAGATGAGGCATTTAGAAATTTGGTTGAAGAAGGAGAGAACCAAAGTATTCTTGTGACTGGAGAATCTGGAGCTGGAAAGACTGAAAACACCAAAAAGGTCATACAATATCTTGCGGCTGTTGCAAACTCGGAGTCGCCAGTCAAGAACAAAGTACAGCATTCAACTCTTTCGCAGCAGATCCTTCGTGCCAATCCAATCTTGGAAGCCTTCGGAAATGCGCAGACAGTCAGGAACCACAATTCCTCCCGTTTTGGAAAATTCATCCGTATCGAATTTACGCGCAACGGCAGTATTGCCGGTGCTTTCATAGATTGGTACCTTCTCGAGAAGTCAAGAGTGGTAAGGTTGAATGCGCATGAGCGAAACTATCACGTCTTTTATCAGCTCTTGAAGGGAGCCGATCGCGCGTTAAAGCAGAAATTTCTGATTGAAGGTTTAGATGTGGAGGATTTCGCTTATACAAGGGATGGTCACGACACCATCGTTGGTGTCTCTGACAGAGACGAATGGGTTTCCTTAGTAGAGGCATTCAACGTTATGGGATTTTCCGAAAAAGATCAAGTATCCATATTACGAACGGTCGCTGCTGTTCTACACCTGGGCAACATAACTGTCGTGAAGGAGAGTAGATCGGCAGATCAAGCTCGATTGACCCCAGACGCACGTGCACAGGCAGACAAAGTGTGCAGATTACTTGGCATTCCACTCGAACCATTCTTGAAAGGTCTGTTACACCCTCGCGTGAAAGCCGGAAGGGAATGGGTCGAAAAAGTGCAGACTCCCGAACAAGTTTTACTTGCAATAGATTCGTTGGCAAAAGGCATCTACGAACGAGGGTTTGGTGATCTAGTGACCCGAATTAATCGCCAATTAGACAGGACTGGTATGGGTCTCGATGATTCTCACTTCATCGGAGTACTGGATATTGCTGGATTCGAAATATTCGAAGAAAACAGTTTTGAGCAACTCTGCATCAACTACACCAACGAGAAACTCCAGCAATTTTTCAACCACCACATGTTTGTCCTTGAACAAGAAGAATACGCCCGTGAGAAAATTGAATGGAAATTTATTGATTTCGGTCACGATCTTCAGCCCACGATTGACCTGATCGAGTTGCCTAATCCTATCGGTATTTTCTCGTGTCTCGATGAAGATTGTGTCATGCCAAAAGCCACGGATAAATCATTTACGGAAAAACTTCATTCTCTTTGGGACCGCAAAACTCCAAAGTATCGAGCCTCTCGGCTTGGGCAAGGATTCATGCTCACTCATTATGCCGCCGAAGTTGAATATTCGACCGAAGGATGGCTGGAGAAGAACAAAGATCCTATGAATGATAACATCACGAGATTGTTGGCTGCATCGAGCGATACCCATGTCGCAAACCTCTTTAGCGATTGCTTGGAGGCAGGCGATGATTCTGGTGCCATCCGAAGTAGGGTAAAAAAAGGTCTTTTCCGTACGGTCGCTCAAAGACATAAAGAACAGCTATCCAGCTTGATGGCCCAGCTGCATCTAACGCATCCCCACTTTGTGAGATGTATCATTCCCAATCACAAGAAGAAGCCAAAACAACTTAGTGCGCCACTTGTACTTGACCAGTTGCGTTGTAACGGTGTTTTGGAAGGTATTAGAATTGCACGCACTGGATTCCCAAACAGACTTCATTTCTCGGAGTTTCGACAAAGGTACGAAGTTTTATGCCGAAACATGCCGAAGGGGTACCTCGATGGTCAGACAGCAGCTAGCATGATGTTAGATAAGCTCCAATTGGACAAGTCATTGTTCCGTGTCGGAATCACCAAGGTCTTCTTCCGTGCCGGTGTATTGGCAGAGCTTGAAGAGCAACGTGATGCCTTAATCCGTGAGATTATGACTCGATTTCAATCCATGGCTCGCGGTTTTACACAAAGACGAATTGCCAATAAGCGACTCTATAGAGCGGAGGCAACGCGAATCATACAACGAAATTTTCAGGTCTACATAGATCTTTGTGAGAACCCTTGGTGGCGTCTCTTGGTTAAGATGAAGCCGTTGTTGGGTGCTACCAGGACATCGGGAGAACTCAAGAAGAGAGATGAAATGATCAAACAGCTCAGCGAAAAAATGGATCAAGAGGCGGCCGAACGCCAGAGACTGGATGAGGAACGACGAAACACCCACACCGAGATGGTGAAGATTCAACAAACCTTGGAGAGCGAGCGAGCTTTAGCCTTGGACAAGGAAGAGATCTTTAAGCGTCTGCAGCTTCGTGAGGCAGAATTGAGCGATAAATTGGCTGGTGCCATTGAAGACCAAGAGAAGCTCGAGGATCAACTGGATGACTTGTTGGAAGCCAAAAAGCGGGCTGAATATCAATCCGATGAGTATCGATCTCAGTTAGAGCAAGCAGGGCACATCATTGCTAAGCTGGAGAGCGAAAAGCGAGACCTTGCTGAGCAGCTGGCTAATCTAGACGATCAATTACAAGATCTTGCCAAGAAGCAGGCAGATCGAAGCGCGCAAGAAGCACAGCTCGCCCAGGATGTACAACTACTTCAAAGTCAGTTAAGTATAAAAGACAGAAAGGTTCATGACCTTGAGGCAAAACTTCTTAAGATTGATCAAGATTCGGAAGTCAAAATAGCCACCGCGACAAAAGACCTTCAAGTATCGAAACTGAGGGAAAGCAACCTTGCCAGCGAGCACCGCAAAGTACAAAAACAGTTGTCCGATTTGTCTGCAACATCGACAGGATATGAAGATCTCGTCAGACGCAAAGAAAGCGAGTTGGCCATTCTTCGGTCTGATAACCGTAAATACGAGGCCGAGAAGAAGAGCTTCGATGAGCAAAAGCGATCACTGTCAGCCGACAAAGAAAATATTGCTAACCGATTGAAAGAAGTCCAGGCTGAAATGTTCGCTATGAAGTCCCAGCAAGTCAATCTACAAAAGGAAGCTGCCGACGCAAAAAAGCTTTTCGATGCTAGGTTGACAGAGGATGCTCACGCTGAGCAGAATCGAAAGAGGCTGGAAGAACAAATCTCGACTCTGAAACAACAGTTATCAGATGTGCAGAAAGACCTTAGCAAAGAACGACAATCTCGAGATGATGTTCAACTCCTCGCGGAACATAAATTTCGAGAGCTCAGCGAGAAGTTTCAAGAACTGAATGAAGCCAAGATCATTATCGAAAAGGAGTTATACGTCCAGCAAGACACTCTGAGGAGGGCGATGGAGAATAGAGTCTCGGCTGAAAAGGAACGTAACGAAGCGCGAAACGAAATTAGAAAACTCAGAGAAGCAAAGATTGTAGCTGAAGAAGCTAGAATACAAGCTGAACTAGTCGGAGACCGTAATGCATCACGTTTGGCTCGGGAGCGAGAATCTAGTTTGAAAAAGGACCTTGAAGCAGAACAAAATCGAGCGAAGTATTTCGAAACGGAATGTAGCCGACTAAATCAGCAAGTTGAAGATCTCAACAAAGTTATGATAGAGTCTGGTGACTTCGGTCTTAGAGTTGACCAGGAAAAAGAACGACTTGAGCGTGAACTCAACACTGTTCGAAGTCGACTGAATGCGTCGGAAAATGACAACCGTGCATTACTCAACAAGCTTCAACAAAAAGGTCTCGAGATCGCCCGCACGAGCTCTAGAGCAAACGAATCATCCAGAGGTCAGCTAATTGCTGCCCAACGCGAAAGAACAAAGGTCGATGAGCAAAACAAGAAGCTTAATAAACAGCTGGGTGACACACAAATTCAACTCACAACCCTTCAAAAACAGAAGGAGAAGTTGGAGCTAAATCTTGAGGATCTGACGCGCGAAGTTGAACGCGAGCACATGAGTAGCAGAAACGCTGAAAAGACATCTTCTACTGTGACCACTCAGCTGGCAGAAGCAAATCGCAAGTTGGAAGATGAACGGCAACTTCACTCTCAGGCTCAAACTAAGAACCGACAACTTCAGTCTTTAATTGATACCCGAGATAAAGATATCATCGAATTGATGAAAATTGTGGATCCGGAAATGCCTGCACCGCCGGTGACACAATTTGATGGTAGTGCCGACAGGAGCTCTTCCGAAAACCCAAACCTTATCTCACAACTCACCCAGAAACTTGAAGAACTTCAGCAAAATCTGAGAGTTCAAGCTGCCGGTAGATCTAATGCCGAAGCACAAGTACTTGAACTACGAAGACGATATGAGGATGAATTTGGTGATCCGCCAGAGTGGCAAACGCCCGGTAGGCCTAAGCTTGAAGAGATTGACGCCAATGAGGGAGCTCGAAATATTTCGCCGACGCGGATTAGAAACAAGCTCAACGGTAGACCTCAATCAAGCGCGACTACACCTAATCGACGCTTTCCAAGCTCAGGAGACCTTGCTCATGATTCCGCACGTTCGGACCGTACTGCTGATCTTTTGAGTTTTAATAATCGCATGGATCTGAAGGCTGACGTAGAAGAACTGCAAAACCAATTGCAGCTATCGCAAATGGAGAATCGACATCTCCAGAGTCAGCTTGAGCGTTCTACTCCGGGGCGGGATATTTTCGAGGATAGCCCATCAGTACGTCGTGTGCACAAGCTAGAGCAAGCCAATAGTCGACTCCATGAAATGCTTGATGATTCTGCAAAGAAAGTTTCCGCCCTTGAAAAGAGTATCCAGACTGGAGAGTTAACGTTTCGGGATGTTCAAGCCAAATCTCACGAGGAATTGTTCGAGCTCATCAACAATCAAGAAGAGAACCGACGAATCTTGATGTACGCCCACAAAGATGCGTTAGTTGATCTTAATGATACAAAGAAAAATTTCGAGATTCTGAAACACACTCGTGCAGTTCTGGAAGTCGATCTCCGAGATGCGAAGTCTGATCTTGAGGATATGAATCTGCAGAGAGATCAGGATGGCGCGAGTCGAAATCAACTTTTGCAAGAATTTGCCGACCTTCAAATTCGGTTGGATGCCGAATCTTCAAAATTGGCTGATGTCAGTTCAAGTCTAAGTCTCTACAAGAGCAGGGCAGACGAATACTTTAGCAAACTCGAACAGGCGGAAATCGCAGTGTTGAAAGCCTCTCGGGCCGAACAATTTGCCAGGTCTCAAGCAAAAGAGGCAGAAGATACATGCGCGGAGATTATGTCAGAGCGAAAATATATGGATGAAACTATCGAGGATCTCCAAAACCAAAACCAACATTACGAAGAAAAGCTCGAAGATCTTTCATCTGATCTCGATGCCGCCGTCCAAGCAAGAAAACGATTACAGCACGAGCTTGAGGATTATCGAAGCCAACGGGCCATGGAGATCGAAGACAAAGAATCTAGTATGGAGCAGACAAGAAAGAAGTATCAAGCCGAGTTTGCCACCCTCACGAATGAAATGGATGTTGCTCGTGAGGAAAAATTATTCAAGCAAGCTGAGAACACAAGACTTCGGGAAGAATTGGATCAGCTTCGATCGAAGTGGGATGATGAAGTTCTCAACAGTTCAACATGGTCCAAAGAGAAAGCTCGCCTTGAAGCCACTCTCTCAGATCTTAATGTGTCACGGGATGAAGCTGTCAGTGCCCATAATGAAGCTCAAGGCAAGCTTGTGTCTCTATTGGCACAAGTCCGAAGTCTCAGAACAGATGTTGATGATGCAGCTGCCGAGCGAGATATTCTGCAGCGCGAAAAACGTGGTTTGCAAGCTCGTCTAGAAGAAGCCAAAGCAGGACTTGATGATCTTGCTCGAAGCGATAGCCCTGCACTACGAAATGCTGCTGGCATGGATCGCGAGATTCTGGAACTCAAATCTAATCTAGCTCAACAAGAAGATATTGCAGCTGCTGCTGTTGGTAAGATGAGACGATCCGAAGCACTTGCATCGGAGATACAGAAAGATATTGTTGCCGAGCGAGAAATGACGGCGCAATTGAATAAAGAGAAGGCTCAGTTAGAAAAGTCACTCAAAGAAACTCAGGTCAGACTCCTGGATTTGGAGACAAAAGGCTATTCAAGTGCCAGTCAAGACGTGAGATTCCTTCACGGGCGCGTACAAGAGGTGATAATTTCCCTCCCATAAATCTAACACTAGTCTAACGTTTTATTAGCTCGAATCCCAGCTCGATGAACAAGAATCCGAACGTAACAAGTCACAACGTTCTGTCCGAAACGTTGACCGTACAGTCAAAGATCTTCAACAACAAATTGATCGCAAAGAAAAGGCCAATACACAACTCCAAGAAGATATCGTCCGCTCTAGGGATAAGGTTGAAAAGCTCCTTAAGACAATCGACGAGCTTCAGTCGAGCGATTCGACCAACCAGCTTTCAGCTCGTAGAGCAGAACGCGAATTGAGAGAGGAGAGAGAAAAGGCTTTGAGATTAGAGCGAGAATTAGAGGGTTGGAAGGCATTGAGAATGCAGAAAGGTCCTGGTGGACGAATCAGTGCGAGTGGCACGTGGAGACCAGGTAGCGAATTCAGTTCTGAAGATGCGGGGATTGAAATTCCGAAGAGGAAGAGTAGTTTGAGCAGGCAGGATAGTATGAGCAAGGGATTTTTGTGATTGCTTTTGGTAATGGATGCGAGATGGTGCGGAGAGGCGGAAACTTGTACAGAAAATCGTGGGGATTGATGGTCAGGCGTTTGTGGGTGGATGATGGATAAGGCGGGATCGGGCCGCGGAAGCACGTATTTGTGTATGAATTGTATGTTTTTCGTGTTAGGGGTGTTGATTAGGGGTGTTGATATCACTAAGTTCCTGGACGAGGGTGAGAAAATATGATGGATGGGCTCATGCATGGCATGGCTTGGGATGGGATGGGATGGGATGGGAGGATTGATACCTATGTATACGTGTGCGTTTATTGAATGGAGAGTAATTTTCGGCGAATTGCAACGGAAGGATGGTCTATTGAAGTGAGATTTGATTGTGATGCGATTGTGGTTCTGGTTTTGAATGACCAATCGTAGATGTGAAAATGTGGAGAATTGTTAGGAGACGAGAGGAGAGGAGAGCAAAGCTTCACTACTGTAAAGACTTTTTGTTTTGATATTTGCGAGGAATGTGGAAATATGGTAGGGTAGGTATTACATTACTTGTACGATGAGTCGTCTACTCAAGTACTTATTCATAGACGAAGTAAGTAAGTAGCAACATGACATGCACACTGTGTATTGATATAGAGTATAGTATAATCGGTACTCGAGTGTGTATTGATCTTATATTCATTCGGCTTACTGAACTACTCGAGTACTGCTAATAAACTCCTGAAATCCTGAACTACTCGTACTAAACTACTGAATTACTAAATTAAAAGATATAAATACTTGTATAATGGTAATAGTAGATTGGTAATTTAGTAATAATAGCAAGGCTAGTTGGATTGTTGTTACTATTCTGGGATGTACAGCATGTTTGATGTGTATTGGATTGGATTGGGTTGGATTGGGCAGGGTAGGGTAGGGTAGGGTATTACTACAAGGCAACCAACACCTTTCCGCGCGTTACGTGCGCCTTGAAGCAATCGCTCCCTTCAGGCTGCACTCGAGATTAGCATAGGCCGGAGCCCTTAGCCTTCCTCGAACCAGGAGGGGTATAAAGAAAGGTTGTGAGTAATGTATGAGTTGAGGTTTGAGGTTTGAGACTTGATGGTGTGTTGATGAGTTGGTGTTGGTGTTGGTGTTGGTGTTGGTGTTGATGTTGTTGTTGTTGTTGTTGTTGTTGTTGTTTTTGGGGTTTCGGGTTTGTGGGGTGTGGGTGACGTGTGTGAGTATGGAGGAGTAAGTATGGAGGTAGGTATATAGGTAGTCAACGTGTTTATGGATTAGAGAAATCTATGCTCTTGTGGGTCTCCGAAAAGGAAATTAGGGGATGAGAAGGTGAGTGGGTAGAGAGGGGTTGAGGGTGTATTGAATGAATTGGAAAGAGATTGCTCAAATACATGTACTGGTATGTGGTGGGTTGAAATAGAGATGATAGGTAGAATAATGGGCCTCCACATATCACGTGTGGTAGACTTTGCAATAGATTTCATGTAAAATTTTATTTGAAAAGTTTCTTAAGCTACCATTCTGTCGAGCAAATTAAAGGAAATTCTGGCCTAACACGATGAATGCCGAAAATGGCGTTGAGTTTCCTGGGTATACCCAATACTCTGAAAATTCAGATTGCGCCACTGATGTTACCATGTTTTTTAAGGATTTGGAGTAACCTCACCATAGCCGTGCCTATTTATAGCGTTAATTTCAGCAACTCATATGTAGATGGATGAAATCCTTACAATCTTAATATCTTCCAAGTCTCGGGATCCTTCAAATTGAAGACTGGCGCATCTATACCTACTCTCCAATCTCGTTCGTCTTCTTCAATCACCTCGTGAAACCTCCTCGCATGTCTCTTCTCGGCTTTAACATCATTAAGCCACTGTCTCGTCTCTCGCTTATAGATATTTCCCGCACAGGCTATGATTACTTCATCGGCATCACCCTGCTGAAATGATTCGAGAAATTGCATTCCGTGGTAGCGTTCTTGCAACAAACATTCTACGCAGCGGTGAAAAGTGGCGCGGCTTTTGTGGTTGGGATAAATTTTGGTTTTGCCGAAGAAGGAAAATTCGATAGCGGTCATGTAGCGTCGGGCTACATCTTCGTTGCGTTCGAATCCAATATATCCATTGTGGGGACCGAGCTGTTTATTCATGCGACCACGCTCTTCGTATGGATGACGAGGAATGGGGACTTCATGTGGTGAGTGCTGCAACACGCTTGTATCGCAGGCGTTGAGTGGTTTTCCGGTGATCATTTCGATGCTGCTCAAGGGGACGAGAACCAGACGCTCCGCCATCTTGTATCTTTTGTGGCCGTACCATCCTGGGATCGTTCGTAATTTTGGGTATACCTTGTCGAATCGAAAACTTACTGCAGTATCGGGGCGTAACTGGAGTCGGACTAGATCGATATAATGGACAGTTCTAAGAGAAACATCATTGCGGAGACAATAGGCGCAAGCGCGCTTTCCTTCGAGAAGTGATAAGAAACCACCAAGGACTTTCTCGTCATCCAGACTATAAGTTTGATTAGTAGATTTCAAAAAAGGTGAAAGGTAGTGGAGAGCTTACTATTCAGGACCGTTTGAATTCTCAACACAAAATTCGCATTCAGGGTTTGTTAGGGCCTGATGTAACTTGAGCAGCGTAATATGAGAACCCATTTCGGTGCTTAAAATGGCGCGTAATGCGTCTGGTGCATTTTCAATTACCTCCTTCCACTCTAGAGTGGAAGTGACTGCTAATCTGCAATGCTGAGAGCAGCGGCGAACATTGACCAATGTTTCAATATCGAGGTACAAGAGAGTATGTTGAAAGATCTCCATTGGTAGCTTGACAAGTGGGCCGACATCATTAGTAACATTTGATTCAACCGTGAAGAGTTTGATAGTCTTTTCATCAAGTGGGCATTTCTTGCTAGCTGTATGGTCGAGATGAAAGGCTGGTATCCTTCGGGTGGGGGAACTGGAGTGCAGCAACTGCAAGACATTCTGTGAAGATGTTAGTTCAATACTCCTTAGAGCATAGAACAGGAGGTTTACATACCTAATAGAAGAAAACAAAAGAATATACTTTGTAGTCTTGAGATGTGTTGTAGATAACTCTCTATCAAATCTGTAAGCTCTGAAAACTTGGGGGTGGAAGTTTGTTTACCAATGCCTTAGAACAAGACCGAACGAAGTCTAGATTCTTGAATTGATCACAAGGATAGAGATTGGTAAATAATTTATGGCAAAGCAGTAAAATTAAGAATTCTTTGAATACCCTCAACTAATTGTGACAATACAGTCTTAGATATTCAAAGAGTTGAAGGAGGAAGATGAGGAGGAGGAGAAGAAATTGTTTATGGAAAGAGGCTGAGGAACCTCGGGATGAATTGGTGAATTAAGAGTAGTCCGTGCACAATATCGGAGATTTATTTCCCCGTCCGTGCTGAAATATTTTGGGGGGCTTGGTGGATCAAATGAATACTAGTGCCAACCCTATCTCAACCACCTTCAAGTTGTAGGTAGTGTAGTTTGCGAGAGATGTATTGATATAATATCATGATGGTTCAAATGATATATATATCTATTATCTTCTTCGAAAGTAACTATATTGATTAGCCAAGTATTGCTATATTCTATTCAAACTTCTATATAGGTATATGTTTGTGATAGATTCCGGGTGATAGTTTCACTCACATCTGATCTCCAGACTTCAGTTTATATGCTTTGGTTAGAATTAAGATATCAAAGCATGAATAGATGTACAGCTCTGAGTCTCTTTTCATGGTTATTATATAGGCAAGATGTTTACAAGAACTGTTGATGAGTGGGACCTTCTTGTGTATCCCCTTTGCTTACCTTGCTTGTTTGAGTAGTTGAGCTCAAGGAACTGCTTATTCACTATATCGGGTAATCTTATCATAGAAAATGGATACCCGGATAGTTACCCCTTTTCTGTTCCTTTGGATTATGTCAGTCTTTGTTATTGTTGCCACGTGATCTAAAATCAATAATATTTTTGATAATCACTTTCTATTCTTTGAATCAATTGATTTAATGTCACTAGAGCTTATGTAGGGGAATTTTAGGTACAGGAAGGTAGCTGGGCCGATTTGTCAAATCCACAGTTTGTGCAATTATAAAATTGCTAAGAGTGGATGTGCCGTGCTAAATGTCTACTACAAGCAGATATCACGCTAAATATATATATGAAAGGCTACTGATGTTTTCATCCAAACTTCGATTTCAATAAAGAAAATGTGCTAGAGGGTCTGGAGCAAAAATTTGTTTACCTTGGTGGGTCTTTGAGGAATTACTCAAATCTTTTGTTGGGCTCTCAGGCTGTATCCACCCCAGCTTGTCACTATGAGTTCTATAAGGAGTTCCATATTGATGGTCTTCTTCGCCATCTTTTTTTCTTCTTCAGAATACTGGGAAAACTTTATCTCAAGTATTTCTTTCCTCAAAGCCTTGAGGTGACCCAGCAATTACTACAACCATCAATTGATCCATTCAACATCACAAAACTTAGGAGTAAGGTCTGCTCGACATATACCATTAATTGAAGAGTTAACATCTAATATCTTTTTCATCATGTCTAATTCCACTCTGAAATTTGGTTTCCAAGAAGCACCACATATATTGAGGGAAGGTGCTGCAATCCTCAATAAAGCCAAAGAAGCTGAGCAAAATTTACAGGAAGAGATTTCCAACTTCCTTCTTCAGACCCTTGCAGCAATTCACAATTTTATCGGATGGGCTTTTTGGATGATTCCATGGACAATTATATCCTTGTTCAAAACGTCGGTTGTCCTCCTATCGTCAATACCATGGGCAATTCTATCCTTCCTTATTGCACCTTTCCACCTTGTCTCGTCGATTCCCAAATATATTCAACTGCTGTTCAGGTTTACACTCAACCAAGCACTAGCAAGTATTGGTTCTATTGCATTGGCTGTGTGGGATTTTTTTAGCCTCATGGTTCTCAGAACTAGCAAGTTTGGAAGAGGAATTGAAGCACTCCGTAGTTTCTTTTTCTCTCCTCCCATCTTCTCTATTATCCTGATTATTTTGAGCACTCTCGAGCCTGTACGAGACCTCTTCAGTACTCTCGGCAATTTCTTTTACTCCAGCCCGTGGTCCGCAGCTTTTGTCTTCCTTTTCGTCTTCAAGTTCTTAAAGACATTTGTCCACCTATTCTCGTACAACTTCCTCTCTGCCTACAAAGTCCCGACACTCCACCCATCTGTGTTGCCAAGCGATGTTACGGTAATCATACCAAGCGTTGGAGATTTTGGTGAGGAATTTACAGAAACCGTTCTCAGCATCCTCGATAATAACCCAGCCAAAATCATCATTTCTACAGTCGGAACCCACAAGCTCATACAATCACGCAGAGTCATCGAAGGAATTTTGAGAATACAGAGGCTGCCAGGTCGAAAAATTGAAGTCGTAGCCATCCATCAACCCAACAAACGCGCACAATGCGTCCACGCTTCCCTTACCGTTGCCACCGACATCATCGCCTATGCCGACGACCATGTCTTCTGGCCCCCTACTTTCCTCCGAAGTGTTCTCGCCGAATTTGAAGACTTCAACGTAGGAATTGTCGGGACCTGCAAACGCGTCATCCGCCAGCCTGGAGACAATTGGTCTGATTCCATCCGCAACTTCCTCGCCTGTCTCTACCTCGACCGTCACAATTACGAAATGACCTCGACCTACAATCTCGACGGCGGCGTATGGGTCATCTCTGAAAGAACAAATTTGATCAGAACGGATATCGTCCAGTCGCTCGAATACCGACAAAAATATCTCTCGGAGACCTTCTTGGGCGCCGGTCCCGTCAATTGCGATGATGATAACTTTACCACTCGATACATGGTAAATCATGGATGGAAAACCGTCTTTCATAATCGTCCCGAGGCAATGATCCGAACAACACTAGGCACAACCGGCGGCTGGCTCAAGTTCTCTCAACAGCTTATCCGCTGGGCCCCTTCCATTTGGCGCTCGCACTCCAAGTCTCTCTTCGTCGATGGAAGATGCTGGAAAGATTATCCCTGGACCAGTTATTCCATGTTTTTCTCGAACTTGATCAATATCTCCATCATCTACGATCCTCTCCTCTTCCTCACACTCTTCAATTCGGAATTTTACACCGATGATAATCATGCTGGTGCATATTTATTTTGGGCACTGTTTTTGAGTAGATTGGTTAAACCATGGCCTTATTACATGCGTCATAAGACCGAGATGTGGTGGGCTGTGCCAGTGGAGTTCCTTTTTGGTTATATTCATGGGGCGTTTAGGTTGTTGGCGTTACTTACTTGTCGGGATATTTCTTCGGCAGGACGAGATTTGGCGGCGAATATGGCGGCGGTGCGCTAGGAATGATATAGTGAGGGGTGTGGGGTTGGCTTTGATCACTGGTGTTACTTGGGAGCGTGGTGTGTTTGTGCAGGTGGCGTTGGATGGCTTGGAGTTACTTGGGAATGTGGTAGATGATTGGAAGATATAGCTAGCGTAAAAGGTCGGAGGACAAGATATCCTATCAAGCAATTGATCTTTTTACCAAGATTAGATAAGCACACAGTAGGTATTTCTTCCGATCAAACAATTAGATAATTTCAATACACAAAAGTTTCATTACATTAATAGTTTAGACGAATGTCTATGCTATATAGTAGGGGATAATAATAACTTGAACTGGTGAACAAGTGACTAAGTAACAAGTCTATGGATAGTCATAATATCAATAATAAGCATAATAAAGACCTTGAACTAGAAACTTATGTTTATTTATCACTATATAAATTTCTCCCATCTGCTGCTAAGACAGAACTGTCTGATCCAGAAGCGAGCTTCAGATTTGCTTTTTCTGCTTCTTGAAAAGAACATTAATATATTACGATATCATTTCAAGTTGATATACATTAGTAGTCATAAACTACACATCTTACTCACTAGTATCACGGGGCTGGTGCGGGTTCTAGTAGGGACTAGGTAAGATGTATGATATTCGACAAGGAGAGAAGGAGGTGCACGGAGCGATGCTGACTATATAGTTAATAGATGCTTAAGGCATCTATTCAATCTAACTAAGAATAGTTAATGTATATATAATAGATATAGATAGGTGCAAATAGATACAGATAAATACAAATAGATATAAATAATTATATATAATGAACCTATAATAGTACCCCTTCCTTTCAAACCTTATTTATCCTCAAACAAATATATAATATAATAAATAATATAGAATCTCTATTTCTTGTAACAAATTCCTATAAATTCCATTAAGTTATTTTAGTTATATGTTTTGTTCTTTAATTCTTCTAGTTTTATCCATTATCCATTATCAAAACTATAATTATTGAATCAAATACATTTTTTTTAATTTGATATTATTAATTTATAATTTTCTTTCTTTAATAGAATATTATAAATTTAGAT
>KI628600.1:135975-165104 GCA_000503235.1 Sclerotinia borealis F-4128 | reverse complement strand
TTGTGTGTGTGTCTTCAACAGTATAGAATATAAGAGAAACACTTTATATCATTATAATAAATAGAATAGCTCTATAGCTTGTAATAACATATTGTGTAGTAGATAATTAGGAGATTTTAAACGATATTTAATCAGGGGAAAGACTTCTATAACTTGAGCATAATGAGAGTAATATCAAAATATCATTCATCTGGATAAGTTGCTATCTTTTACTTGAGGAATCCCATATAAGATTATTCATTGGTAGATACCACCAGCCGGAAAATTTTGGAATATGCCAACTGTCCAGAGAAGAGAAAGCCGCGGGACAGGGCGACGTTGGTATATATAATAAGATGGCAAGCTCGGTATCAGTGATGAATGATGACTTTATAGAGAACTACTCGATATTAATCCAGGGGAAAATTTTTGTAGATTGAATGTGAATAGAACAATATTATGAGTCTAAGGTGATATCAGGGAGAATGTTCTGATATAGATTGTCTATGCCAGTGAGAGGAATTATAAAGAGATCAGGCTCTATCAAATAAAGTAAGAGTTCTCATAGTTTGATCGGGAGAGGTGATATATGAGTAGTCAGCCTCCTAATACTCGAGAAACAAATCTTGTAGAGTTGATCTTAGAGAGATGATAAAAGAATATAGACCTACAGGAGTAGATGAGAGCGCTTGAAGATTTGATCTGAAGAAAAAGAATATATATTGCTTTGCCATAGTTAATCAGAGTAAAGTTCAGTACACTAACTTTGGACACAATATTATACATACGTATTAGACCGACATCATTAAATGTAAAATATGAATCTACTAGGTTATAGAAGGATATTAGCTATGCATGGACTGCATATGAATAGATGAAAGTTCTTGTAGATGATACAGAAGATGAGCAATATGCAATTCTACACAGTAAACAAGTAGAGTGGAACCCCGATGAGCTGATCATGGGAACAACAACATAACTTGGTAGCTGATGCTACTCGGAGAACACAGCTAAAAAATCATCGGAGGTTGGGAGATTGAATATTTACTAACCCAGATGTATAAGTGATAGTAGTAAATCATGCAAGGTCACGTTTAACATTGTAAAGAAAATGTTCCAAGAAATCATGGTATTGGAATCGTCAATTAATCTAATCTACACCCGAATCCTGCATCCACAAATCATTGGTAAAATTCATCAGCAGTAAACGCAACGCCACGCCACGCCAAACCGAGCCGAACCAAACACCAAGCTCAATGGTAGTACATTGGATAATGCACACTAACATCCTCCGAAAAGGAAGCAGTAACGACGTACGAAACAGGAGAAGCCCAACCTTGCTTATAAAGGAGCAAAGGCTCCGAAGAATCAATATCCACCTCATACTGATCAGGACAGAGGCAAGCCAGCTCATTACTAACAGTCTCTCCCCCAGATTTGTGCTCAAAATCATCTGGATAGATGAGACAAGCGGCACAACGAGGAAAATTGTAAGTATAGAGGTCGTCGAAGATTCTAAAGACCATCCTCAGGTCCTTTTCCGGCTCAATGGCCAAGAGAGCATCGACTTGAGCTTCCTCCTGGGTGCGAGCGGTGGCGAAGAAACTGCACACGTGCTTGCGGAAGGCAGCGAGATTGTTGGTTCCGAGGCCAAAGTCGGGAAATTGGGAGAGCAGAGCGACGAGATCGACGAGGCGGGGAATGTGCGTCATCAAGTGTTTGTCCGTGGTAAACTTGATGTTGGCGATGAGCTCGCGAAGCTGGGGGAGAATGATCTCCGAGTAGGTGGTTGCTGGCTTGGGCGCAGCAAATAATTGGGGGTCGAGGAGGTTGGCGAAAGGAAGATTGCCCAAGGTTTGAGCGGGGTAGTAAAAGTCGTAGACGGGGACTAACTTGGTGGCCATGGTGGTTAGAGTGCGAGGTGATGGGCGTTGGCGGCTAGCGGGCTTGGTGACCCCTCTAGCAAAGCTCTGCTTTGGTAGCTTGAGCTTGATGATTCTGGTATACTTTCTCTTGGGAGAAAAAGCCGATGGAAGAAGAGAAGCTACTGGTGTAGCGGTGGTGACAATAACGGAGGGAACCGCGATGCGACGAGGGGAAGCTCTGAAGAACGTAAAGTCAGTAATTTAAGTCAATGGGAAGGCACGAAAGCACAAAGATACATACTCGTATAAAGTCGGATCATACCGACGGGTTTCTTCAACCTTTGGAATAACTTCTTCGGAGAGCCTAAGCGACTCGCTAGAGGAGTTGCTTGAGTAAGGCGAGATGTAGGGAGAGGCATCGTTGCCAAAGAAGGAAGAATTAAAGGACATTGTGAAGTAAATGGTGGTGGGGTTTTGAAGCAAGGTAATAAGATTGGTCTGACGAGTGAGTGGGAGATATGTTTCCAAAGAAAGCAAATAATTGACAACGAAAAGAAGAGGAGACACTTGGTGAAGAGCTTGCTGGAATTCTACGGAAGTAGTAGAGCAGTATTCGTTCTTCGTTGCGTGAAGAAGAGAAAGAGAAGAAGGGTCAAAGCAAGAACATAAATACTTCACAGAAGATCTGGACAGAAGGCTCGCGATATAATTCTACTTCTATTGTCAATTGAG
This sequence comes from Sclerotinia borealis F-4128, assembly GCA_000503235.1. Lineage (NCBI taxonomy): Eukaryota > Fungi > Ascomycota > Leotiomycetes > Helotiales > Sclerotiniaceae > Sclerotinia > Sclerotinia borealis. Next base: position 162,528 of record KI628600.1, on the reverse strand, counting down.
AATACAATGCCAACAAGGTGTGAAAGAATGTTCCGATTGGCTACCCCTGACAAGAATGGTCAGGTTTCCTATTGTCTACCTAATATTTCTTTTGACACAATTGGTAGTGAATATGAGAAACAATAGCATCTGAGGACAATTGGAAGCGAGCCAGTAGAAAACCTTTTGAACTTGCGAAATTTATATTCACTTTTACGCACCAGAAATGGACAATAGAAAAGTTTTGACAACCGAGAATAAAAGAACCACATACTTCTATGACGGAAAGATATTGGTATATCGCACGCAGATGACTGGCATTAAATACGTTGATCTTTAGAGTAGCACTAGCATGTCAATGGTTAGATTAGAATAGTTCCAGCACATGCGTACTGGTGGCTACACCGAGGAAAAGTATATGGCTCGTGGAGTATAGTATAGCACATCATGAGCGACTTCACTAACCGTAATATTGATGCATTGTGGGTAAATTATACCCTCTGAATTTAGTGGCAGGTGCGGTTAATTCGGCAAACGTAAGTCAGCGAGGTCACATAAAGATGTCTTGATTTGAGGATTTGATCATTCGATTGCCGTGAGAATCTCGTCGCCGTATTCAGCACAACCACTAATTTCGAAGAAGGTATTTGGGAAGTTAAGCCTTTGAATGCCAGCGAACATGCGTTCGCAGTGTATTTTGCTAAGTAACTCAGTAAACGAAGAGAAAATAGGCAATGGGTATGGTGAACGGATTACACAAGGCAAAAATTACCAAACTCAGGTATTTTGATGTGTGCGAAGGCAAATCTGCTTAGCATCAACGCGGAACTGGACATATACTGAACATAAAACAGCTTTTGATGCGGTACATAAAGAGATTAAGCGACCTTATTAAGATATAAAGACGCGCATCGATTTGTGATAGATTCGTAGATTTAGAGGACTTAGATCGCTATTTCAAGCTCATCTAGTAAGATAGCCAAGCTGGCAAGATGAAGAACTTAATGAGAAGAAACGAAGAAGAAGTAGTGTTGAGAATGGGGAGTGATATAGAGACAGATATGTTACGCCAACATTGAGAGATGTGCTCTGTCTGGCAAGTGCATTGTTCCCAACAAAAGGCAATGTGTGACGAAAATATCGTTCCCTTGCAAGAGCTATCACATTCTGTACATGTATGATATGCTTGAACTCTTCAAGGGGCAAACCAACCTCATTTGACAGCATTTCCCAAGGTATGGAATATTCCTCAGGCAGTGTTGGAACCTCACTTGCTGCTTTTCTGATACTTCTGAACCCAGAGTAATCCATATATGACCTTGAATTACCTAGGAGAACATCAAACGAGTGGATATCTTTTTCAATTAAATGCTCCGTCGGCATCTGAAGACGTAAACACGAGGGATTTTTACTACTCCATAGAGATTGAAGTCAACACTGGGATAAAAAGGTCCGCGTTTACACATAGCTCAAGATAACGGAAGAAGGCAGCTCCATGGTTCGGATTAAGCCCAAAAGCTAACAGGGCCGTCCTTTGAGGCAGCTTCATATTAACCAGAAAATAGGAGGAACCGTAAGAGAGCTGCTTCGTTGCAAGATCGGCACGTGATGGTACAATATATGATGCCGTTCATCGGGCAAAATTCACGGTTGACCCTAACCTTTGCCTATACATTACTATATGCACACAGAAGCCATGGACTACATTCCCACTAACGCAACCAAGAATAAGGTTTACCCAAGTAAATTCATTCTTACAGAACCAAAATTCTAATTTGCACGTCAAATTGACAACAGGCAGGATATAGCATGCGGTTTTGTTGAAAAGAGGCTGAGAAGAGATTGAGCATCGGTTTTTCACAAGGTGAAAGAGTTGTTCGTTGGTGGTTGACCATGCTTCGTCAGCTTATATAATAATAATAATAATAATAATAATAAGCTTAGATTCTATGCTCTTTTAATAGTCTTCCTGTGAAACATTCTGTATATTCTATATCAATGTCTTTTCAAATACAAAAGAACAGATTTTCTCAAAAGATTCAATTTCTAAAAACTTGATTTAAAAACTTTCAAATCCTATCTAAAAACTTTCAAATCTCATCCAAAAGCGTTTCTCTCCGAGTCATTTTATTTATTCTTATTCAAAAAACCCAGAAATACTAAAAATATACTATAACCAAGAAATAAAAATAATATCTACTCTCAACACTTACACAAGCTGCCAGTGAAGTAATCTTACTACATATACTTGAGTACGTATACATAAGAGCAGCAATGTGGCGGAAAATGAACACCGTACCGGTATCATCTTTATATCTATCATATATCTATCATATATATCCACCTCATCTCGAACCCTTCCCTTCCTTCCTTTCTCAATAATACACAACACACCACTCACCCGGCCGGAAACATAATAATAATATACACCTAAAAAATATTGTAGATTCGACTTGGAACTATTTATTTACTGCGATTTGTGGGAGGGAGGGAGCGTGGAGCCCACTGCTACAAATCTTGGTGTACCGTTGAATAGCGCCACTGATCAATGATTAGTTTAAGATATGGAAGGTTCAGTTGAATGATGAATCGTGTAATTATTACGGACATTTTCTTTGACATGCCCGATAAGCGTCCTCTTGGTCTTGGGTACTTTAGTAAAACTTACTATTCCATATGTACATTATATAATGAAGAAACACATCGACATCGACATCGACATCGACATCAACTCCGACTGAAAATGAACAAGTGTATGCAGTTGAAAGATTCTAGAAATTTTGCTAGACCAGAATGTGCAACGAGCGAAGCTTTTAACTCGGAACAACACGAGAGCCTTCGCAATTGCTACTAAAGAAATGCATCAAAGAACCATGCTGAAAAGATGAACCCAAAACCGAGAAACCCAAGAACCCGAACCAGAAAAAAATACCTCATCTAAAGGCTCTTCTCCAACGTCACCAGCTCTCGAAAACCTTCCTTCCATTTCACCATCTCATCACTCGTGGGATGCGGCAACGGTGCACGACCAAATCCTCCATAACCCAACCAACTCTGCATGCCGGACTTGGTGCTCACGATACCTCCCTGAATAGCCGCCCAATCACCTTGAGCAACGACTTCCTGAAATTTCTGAGCCTCGCCGATGTTTCCTGCATGGTACAACCGAGTCATCTCGATGCACGCTTTCGGAGCAATATTTGCTAATCCGGCGAGGATCCCATGACCACCCCCGATTAAACTTTGTAGGGTGAAGTCGGCACTGCCTCCGAGAACCAAAAATGACGGAGTAGATGCGGGGAAGTGTGGCTTGGGAGGCTTAGTGGCTGCCACGATTCGGTTCAATTTGCCGGTATTGCCACAAGTCAGCTTCACCCCAACGATGTTGGGATGGGCTGATAATTGTATGATGACGTCTGATGAGAGATCCATGCCGGAGACAGCCCCTGGATAGTTGTAAATTAATAATGGAATTGGGGACTGATCGGCTACTGTGTTGAAGAATTCGATAACAGAAGCAGAGGATGGCAAGAATAGAGGCGCATAATACGAAGGCGGTAGAACGAGTGCGTAATCTCCTCCAGCAGCATGGGCCTCTCGGCAGTATTGGACCGTTTCTCGGACAGACTGAGCGCCACAGCCAACAATGATAGGAAGGTGTGAGAACCCGGCCGAGGTGAGCGCGGCACGAGTCGTTGCCGTAACAGTTTGACGCTCTGCATGAGTAAGATGAACAGCTTCGCCATTAGAACCTTGGGTGGCTAGCCCAGCGACTCCGGCTTTCGCGAGACGGATGGCGTGGTTGGAGATGGTTTCTGTGTCTAGCTCTTCGGTGGTTGGGTCGAAAAAGCAGACGGTGGGTACATAAACCCCAGGATTTAAAGGACGAGCCATGTGATCATCAGCTTCTATCGAGACACTACTTTGCGAAGAACTGTATGAGGATTCGTTCACTGAATATATGCTACTTGCGTTCCTTAAGTTTCGCAAGGCGGAATTTATTGGGGGATGGAAAGGGATGTTGAAATCTGTTGAGAACTCCCCCGTGGAAGATGATGAATCGTTATGTGGTGCCATAGTGAGTATGAGGTAGCTTTAATATAGTTGTATTGATATGAAAGTCAAAATGAGACAGCAGAGCGATGCTAGCTTGAGATATAAGTCTTGAGCTGAAATCTATCTGAGAAGACTAGTCAGGGAAAACACTGAATTAAGCTGAATGAAGGCAAAGTTCTTGAGACGATACTATCAAGGACCTTCGAGTGGGCAGCAGTTGGATATTAAATATTGTTTTTCTTGGTGTGTTCCTGGTGGTGGCGTATACGGGCGACTTACTTTGTCGCTGCTGCATAGTGTGGGGGTTGAGAGTTTTCAAGGCGTTGAACCTCGTGGCTCGGCTTGCCTAGTCGTATTATCAAAACGTTCGATAGAGTGAGACGAGATACAAATGCAAGATGAGAGATTGTGGAGTGTGGAGCAGGTACTAGCCTTGCATATTGCTGAAAGAAGGCATCGTGAAATCCCTATGTTACTTCCCCAGGTCGACGACGACATGGAGCGGATGACCGGCAACCCATCTTTTCGTTTCCTGACCAATTGCAATGACAAACTGAACGAAGTTGAAATTCCTGATACGACAATTAGTAGTATATTAACTGGTTCCCGATTTCTGACATGCTACACTCTTTGCACTCTCCATTCTCGATCAATCACCATCAACGACGTTACATACAAAAATTCAATAGAAAACGGCCGAGAAACCCATCTTGGTACAGTCTGCTTGCTTGCCAAGAGATGAAATGTAGGGAAAAAGGGAAAGTGTAAATTCTTTCAACCCCGTGTTCCTTTACATATTGGGCCCCGTCTGCTCCTTCCTAGACAACCTCACCTCACCGCATACATGATACCTCAGCGAATGCAGATGTTTATCCAATAATCTGTTGCTAATCGCAATTTTTGATTCGCGTCATGACCCCAAGAGGCTTTTTACCCCTCCGAATACGATAATGTAATAGATTTGCAACGGGTTTGACCGGGAGCAATTCCTGAAGTTTTTTGATTGAAGTAAGAAATAAAAGCCAACAGGAGATGAAAGCTCAGAGTAGTCTCACTCAGCACCAACCAAACCACACCACAATTATATAGAGAGCTGAACTTTTTGATTTTCGGTAAACCTCATATTGGGCTGAAGAAATCACGTCTGTAGTAGACGTATCCGTAGACGTACCTTAGACGTACCTTGGACATACCGGTAGATGAGTTTGTCTGTCTTTTCTTCAGGCGTTTTAACGTACTCGTACGGTATATCGACCGTTCGTTGACTTGCTTGTACAATGTCGCTGCAGAGTAAAATGTCTGCTGATCCGGTATAATGACCTCGATCCTTGAAAATCGCGGGGCTGATGGACCCTGGTATTGTAAGATCATTCCTCAGATGGCTTAGCTGATCCAAGAATCCAAGATCATGGTGTTGGTAACATGTCCGAACAGCCATTTCCCTTGTCGAGATCCAATTGATGGACGTGGGGGTTATGAACTATGAAAATGGAAACGAACCGTAGTTGGGCCAACGAGAATTTAGGTGTTTCGATGATAATCCTTGGCACACATGACTTCTTGACATCCAGCTGGCTTCCGTATTGAACCCCGAACCACCCTTCCTCTATGATCACGAGATATCAAGCTTTGAAGAGATGTATCATATCCGAGAGGCCAAATTACATAATGGATCTTACGAGAAACAGCAACTGGGCATTTAGAGATGACATCGTCAACAGTAAGACTTACAATCAGACCACGCTGTCGCCTCCAAGGCTTTCTTTAGTTTAGCATATGCTGTGACACCTAATGCACAATGCCTACATTATATAATATATAATATACCAATGATTGATTAGGACCACGATGCAGGCACTTACCTTCGGTTGATCATTCAGCGGATAATGCTTTTTTGCATACTTATACTCGTAAAAACCTCGGCATTCGAAACGGTCTATCTTATAGTACTCACCGAATAGTATCGAATCGGACTATCATTACAAGAAATACAACAAGAGTCTCCTTGAGGTTTGAAGTGGCAATTCATGCAGAATAAGTCTATTTCCGTATCCCCGAAAGTTTCCTACCTGCCAAATTGGAGTTGCCAAGCAGCCAGTACGATAAACGGCCTCTTCATTACCCTTTTGATGATATTTTAAGCAAGCACGGATTGGGAAATTTAGGCCCGGTAATGCATCATGAAAGATAGTTAGTTATTGTCTTGATTTAGAAGCTCACAGTTGAGTCCTCTAGATTGGTTCATAGTTCTAGGTTGTGCATCCTCCTAGAACAATATAGCTAATTCGACTCGGGATATGTCCAACACAATTCCCCAGATACCGTCCGAACACAAAAGAGGTACCAAGGCACGTGGACATGAACCTAGCGTTAAATTTGGCAATAACACAGCTTTTGATCAACGAGCTACCCATACCGCATAAAGAGTAGACTACCTATTATATACGCAGTGTTTACAGGTACAATTCGAAAAGGTTGTCTTACAATCGTGTCTTCTCCATCATACCAAGAAGCGGGGTCTAGCGTCCCTCACATTTTGAAAATAGCTTCATCGATCGTTATCGAAGTTTCCAAATTAACGGTCATTCCATCAGCTCTAGAATTCGAGCCTTCATCGGAGTAAGAAAAGAATTTGATTTCCGGCCGGTTCAAGTACTGTACTTGGACCAGGCGATTACCTCATGCAACTCATCCATGTCGCACCAGGTACCGGTACGGGCCTTCCCCCGAGCTTACCAATTAGGGTCCGGCCATCTTACGGACACGGGAAAGGTCATCCAGTACCTATTGATCCGCATAGAATATATCCCTGGTGTCACCAAGGATCTAGGACTAGATTCGTGGATCATTACCGGCCAAATTCATCCGACGTAACACATATACTTATCCGTACCCCTCGGGCTAGGACTTTCAGCCATCTGCATCTCATCCCGTTTGTAATAGCGTGGGGAATCACTTCAAAGTTCGCATACACTACATTCGATTTTGGTGCATTCTATCTATTTGTGGGGGTCATGCTGGAGCGGAGAAAGTACCTAGTACCTTTTCCTTTACGAGTAGTGGCGAAAACAAATTCTAGCCAACTTGAGTATCTCGGTTCCTCATGTGCTGTCTATCTTTATACACATGCTGCCTCCTCTAATTTGCTTTATAGCTAAATCCGAATACCATCTATTAATTTAAGCTATCAGCAGTTTAGAGCTTTTAGCAGTTGCTATGGTTCTGCTAAATATATGGTTTTGGGATTGAGAATTCAATGCCATATTTATTCGCAGCAGAGCTTTGAGTATTGTTCCTTGACGAGTATATCCCCCGAGCTCTTTCTCCGCTTAATTAAGGAAAAGTTTCCATCCAGATCTCAAAGGCGAAAATAAGACCTGCTTGTTCAGTTTCAAATACGGCCGGTCTACTGGTAGAGTGATAAAACGCCTGGCTCGAGTACGATTCGATTCGAAAAAGAATCCATTATAAAGGGGTTTTGTCAGAAAACCATAGTTTTGCTAGTTCAATAGTTTGACCTTCCAGAGCGAGATGATACATATTCCAACCCAGAAACCTGCTTCTTGCTCACCTACTACCAACAATCTTTTGCTTCTATCATCTATCTATCTCCTTCCATGCTATATCCTGCAATCCGACTCACCATCCGTGTCTCTTCGAGCACTTGCCATACTTTGTCATTGTGTTGTTCTAGCATGCCATGCCATGCCACAAGTCTTCCTGCCGTAAAAACCTACACTATCCGTCCGTCAATCGTGTCTAGAAATGATCTGAAAGATACTTAACCAGAGACTCTGAGTATTTTCCATACATCATTTGTCCTAAACTGTTTACAATTATGCGAGTACAATATATGATAACTCCACCGGGACTCGTACCAGAAAATATATATATATATATAAACCGCTTTTCCTCGCTCCAGATAGAACCGGTATTCTCAGCGATAGCAACGACAGTGTACAAAATCTACAAAACAAACAAATAAACCCCTCATGCATAGCCATGAACTATATAGGTAGATTCGTCTCTCTTTACTTTCTTACTCATACTCACATCCCACCCCTTTCTTCCCACCTCTTCCCTTCCCTCCCAACATCAGAATGATAATCCCCCAGCCATAAACCGCACCGCTACTTCAAAACCCGCACACCGCACACACGCACCCAGCTTTGCAAATCAAATATCCTCACATTTGCTTCTGCATATAATATGTGTCGACTAATAAAAACTTGAATAAGACAGACTGAATATACTTATACTACTTACAATCAATTCATTTAAATCTCTCTTTCTATATCTACATCTACATCTGTAGCCATCGCCATCTACCACTACGAGTATAAACAACAAATACAAACACAATCCACCAAACCCACCCATAACAACATCATCCTCAACAATTTTCCCCCCACAATCCTCCCAATCCTCCCAATTTATATTATATTATATTGCATTTACTGTATATTCATCACATTATAATCTACTCGAGTAATAAACGTAGAAACCAAAAGAGCACATGAATGATATACCGTAGTTCCAACAACAAACAAATAATAATAAGTGTACCTATCTATATACTTGAGTACAAAACCAAGACATAGTATAATACAATCTAAAAGAATCAAATGTGCACCTTGCTTTACTTTACTTTACTTTAAAGAGTATCTATACTATAATAAATTTTTGACCAAGAAAACAGGCTTTATTTTGGCCAGGAATAAGGAATAGGGATGAATTTAATAGCAAGATCTTGGCTGCATATACAGTACGAGTAAGAGTAAGAGTAGAAAAAATGAGTCTGTGATGCCAAAAATAAAATAAAATACTGGGATTTTCTGATGGATGATAGATAACTCGAGATACATATTGTAGTGTATATCAGAAAGAAAGATGTATAGTAGGCGCGGCACTATGCAACGCTGAACCAAAATAAATAAAGAAAAGGATTAATCATGTCATGAATTCAAAGATCGTTTTAGCCAGTTTAAGAATCGATCTGATAGATGGATTAAATTATCATCGGATTAAGTGTAATTTATGAGCAATTCATCGAATCATTATCTCATAAAATATACATTAAGCATCCCAAGCTTCCACTTCCTTTTCCCAATCATCCACCGCATCTTGTTCTACCTTCTTCTTCTTCATCAATGATCTGTTTCCCAAAACGGTGAAGCTGCTTTTGACACCTATGTCGGGCCTCACTGGAGCTTTGCTTCCGCTTGCTCCTTTAGCCACTTGACTCCATCCACCACCTAGATGATCGTCTTCTCTCCTGACTACATTTAAACTCGAATCCACACTGCAGAGGATAACGGTGGATGCTAATTCAAGGGCTTTAACCTTTTTGCTAATGCTATGTTGCGTGGCATTCAACGCTGATTCGACTTTCGTATGCCAATTCTCCGAAGGTTTTCCACGAAGAGCAACTTCGCCGGATGGTAGGAAAGATACGTCAAAGTCGAGCCCGGCATTGGCGAATTCGGGGGAGAGTTCGGCGTGTATATCCTCAATAGTCAAACCAAACCTGGGGTTCGACAGTAACAACGCGTTGAACGGCTGGGTTGTAGCAACCAATCCCTTTGAGGAAGGTGCAACTTCTGCAATTGGCACTGGCTTGACTTTGATACATTGCGCCAAAGTCTTCAACGGCGCCGACACAAAGCGTGGTGTCTTGAAGATTGAAACGTGACGGTGTGGCTCTGGATCTTGACTCTCACTATCAAGACCGTAGTCTTCCGCCAAAGAGTGCACGAATGCTCTCTGATGAGGTTGCATCGGCTTGAATCTCAATCTCTTCTCTGACGAATCCGCCGCGAAAACACGGAATTCGCGCTCGTAGGTTTGACAAAATTTGAGCATGTCTTTGACCATATCTAAGGTCTGTTGCGAGTATGGAATGTGATCGTCCATGTGAGTACTGGGGTCAATGTTCAAGGCCGCAGCAAGCTTTGCATTGCGTTGAAGCTTGAGACACTCGTCGTTACAGTCCAGTGTCTTTTTCGAATTGCCCTCGCTGGATTTTGAGGCGAGGCATTTAACCGCTTGCTTTTGATTTTGACATTCACATGTTATAAACGTCTTGCCTTGACAGGGTGCATTCTCCTTACAAGGGTAAGGGGCATGACAAGCGTCAATACAAGTGTGGTCACAAACGGTTTTCTGCCTTCCACATGGTTGATGACATGGCGTAGTTGCATCTTCGCATTGTCCGGGCCGATGGCAAAGACTTTGACAGGAATGTATTCCACATTTTAGCTTTCTCCCGCATGGCAAGCCACATCGAACTTCAGTAAACCAACATGGAATGTTCTTCAAGGTCCGTTTACCACAGATACAGGGCTTCTCTACAAGGAATGGACATTTCGGGCATGGTTCACCATCGAGGTGACAGTGATGCTTAGTTTGTGGATGACCACAAGTTCTTTGCCTTGTACAGTCGAAACGGCACTCGGGAGGCTTCGTTCCGCAAGGTATTGGCGGGTGCATAACGGTACGGCCACAAGCACAGCTAATTTCTTCGAAGATAGCTTCAAGACATGACCGGCAAGGGCCCTTGTGGCAAAGCTCCGCGCAAGCGTGGTTACCACATTTGAGTGGGCGTCCACAGACTTTGAGACAAATGTGCTCAGCCTCAATGCTCTCTTCCGTCGCCGGGACATTCAAATTTCGATACTTTCGTTTTGCGGCTTGTCGTTCACTTGCTTTCTTTTCGCCAGAACAACATCGCTCACCACATTCGTGTCTCCCACAGTTGAGTGTTGATCGACATACTCGAGGGCACTGAGGTTTCTGATCCGTCCCTTGATGGCACATAGTATCTGACGTTGTCCTTCCGCACTGACAAGTGATTGATACTGACTGGAAGCATGGTCGGCACTCGCCTTCATGGCAAATGCCTTGACAAGTATGTCCGCATTTCAGCGGCAGTTCGCACTTTTCTCGACAGTGAGGAATATGCTGTTTACAATCGGTTCGTGGGTTTTCGAGGAGGGTAGAAATCGATGTTTTGCCACAAGGACAAGTCGTAACAACATCAGGCGAAAATGGGCAGTGTGCAGGCAGCAAGTCTTGAGAATGGCATCTGCTCTCACAATAATGTTCTGGTCTACCACAATCATAAGGTCTGCGGCATTCAGAACCACAGTCGAAAGAGCCAACCCATGTCCTCGTAGCCGAACTTTCATCGTCAAGTGCACTGGCTGGTGCTTGACTTTCCCGCTCTTCGCCACGTTCTGAACAAGGTAGAGTCTTTTCAACTTTACCACAATAACATGTAGATTCAATGAGTACTTCGCAACTACCACACATGCCCTCGTGACAACTTCTTTCACAATTGTGTTCTCCGCATGGAAGTACATCATTGCAGATTTGTCCACAGCCCCATCCGCTCTCGTATTTCGTGTCTAAACATCTTCTTGAAACAGTCTCCTTGCCACAAAAGCAGGGAAGTGAAGGTCCCATATGAGCGCAAGGTGGGCAAGGTCCAGCATGGCAAATAAGGTCACACGGATGAGGACAATGTCCAACTCGTTTCTTCGAACAAGACTGGCCGCAAGAATGTGGTGGTAATCCAGCTTCTGAACGAGGTTCGACCTCCTTTTCGCACCAACAAGTGTACGATAATGCGACATCTTCTTTGGGTAAATTGCAGCCGGGACATCTCCATTGTCTCGGTGGTGGTAATTCTCCATTTTCAACTGCTCGTTGCTGAAGCGTAGAGACCTCGTTCTTCGACCACTTTTTGACACACGATATATGTAGAACCGACCAGCAAGTCTTACATGTCCATATCTTTGAATTTGGTAAAACTTCGTTGGTGCAAATCACGCACTCGTATTGACCATTCGTGATATCCTCGTGTGTTCGAGTGGCAAGATCTGGAGCTTGCGATTTCGACATTCGACGTGCGCGCGGAGCTCTAGAGGGTCCAGCCCGGGTGGCAAGAGGTTGTCCAGGCACAAATGATGGGGCATCTCCAGCCAAAGAACCAGCGTCCGACGTAGAACCAATATGGGGGTTTGAAGTAAGTTGCCCCCCAAAAACCCTCCCGTTGGCCATAGGTTGCCCACGAGGACCTCCTCTTCGGCCACCTCGTCCAAATCCACCTCTTCTACCTTGGCCGCCACGATTATTTGCAATCGGATTTCGTGGATTCGATGGAGTTGGAGCATCTGAGATCGACAATGGTACTATAGAAGCCGGGCGAAGAGCTAAAGAGCCATTTGGTACTTGTGCTGCTGGATTTGGAGTGGCATTTGCATTGATATCTGCTGGCGCAGGTCCAGCATTTTGATGGCCGCCTCTTCTTGGGCGACGAATCCGGGTTCGAGGAGGACGACTAGGGCCGGGGATTGGAGATGGTTCTGCAGTAGCCATGATGTTCGATTGCGCAAAGCAGGGAAAGCTTTTCGAAATTGTTGCTTTCTTGTTTGGTAAATCCGTTTGTTGATTAGTGGCGGGGTCGTTAATTTTGGTTTACTGCGATGCCAATGCAAACCGGATTTTCGGGAGCTTGCAGAATAACCTTATAGGACTTTTCGTAAAACAAGTGATTGCGCCTCAAAAATATGGCGACTTCAAACAAGGAAAGAATGAAAAGAAAAATCAAACGGTATAAAATTTGGGAGAAGTTATTTTTTTGCTTGTACAAAACGAAAGGAGCACTGACTGGCAGCAAGGCTGACTTTATGTGGCAATCAATGAGCTCTCAATTGATACTAGTTGGCCCCCCTTCGGATAAATTTGTCAACTCCAAGACTCACACACAACGATGTTGACTCATACTCGCTCATCACCTTTGATTTGCATTGCATGAGATGAGATGACTCCGAAAACTCAAATGTGGAAATAAGCTTCCAATCGCAATTTCCAATAATAAAAGTAGAAATACTCGAGTACCGGTAACCTTATATCAATTCTTAAATAGAAAGAGTTTAATAGCCTCGTGGTAACCTTACAAAGGCTGAGTGAACTTTTCTATCCCAACTTTTAATCTTTCTAAATTCCATCGCTGGTCAAAATCTTGTGTACTTCGTTTCCTTGAGATGAACTGTGAAATCGTGGTATGAGTATCTTTATCTTTTCACTATAACTATAATCCCACCAACTATTTATTTCTTCTCTAACACTTGAAGGAGGAAGTTCTCCATCGAGGCGGTGCAACTAGACGCTCGAGAAGAAACCTCACTGGCAATATAACCTCATTTACATGAAGGAATAATACCCAGCGGTTACTCAAAATACATAAATATGATATTTCTGTCTATTGGTATTCGTGACACATTATTTCATTTAACATTATTGTAAATGAATCAGCTTGACAAGCTCTGCCATTAAAAATCTCGCCCAATTCTGTTTTCAGCTCAGCTCTCCTTCCTTCCCTTTCCCCAACTCATCACAGTCCTTATTCAGACTTTGATCTTCAGCACCATCCCACAAAATGTCACACTCTACCAGCGACACCACTGACACCTTACCTACTTCCAAGCCCCCCTACTCACCATCAACCCAACCTCTCACAACCTTCTCACTCTTCCCCCTTCTCCCCCCGAACTCCGCATCCAAATGTATAATACACCCAGTGTCTCCCTGCCCTCCGTATCCTCGAATTGAAATTTTCTCCACCCTCTCAAACTTTTATCCCCACGTACCTTTCTTCCTCCTCCAGCATCCCCGTGCTTCTGCACCTCAGTTCCGAGTCTCGTTCTTTCGCCCTCCATCACTACCATCACAATTATTCTCTGAATATCTGGTTTAGCCCCTTGAGAGATAGTTTATATTTTCAAATAGAGGCTAACCAAATCTCCGATCCTTCTTATTCGGCTTGGTTGGAGAAAATGAGGAGGTTGCTAGTATTAGGAGGTTGATGGGGATGGGAATACATGTGGTTTGCAAAGATTAAGATATTTAATCATTGGAGGAGAAACTTATTCTCACCTGACCACATCATCCACTATTCTCGGCTCGCTTCTTAATTTGAAGAAGATAGGGGTAGTCACTAGAGAAGAGATACTGCCTGAACAACTGGAGAATGAAGTCAGTTTATTTGAAGATAAGAGAACAAGGACAGAGACAAAAGACAAAACGAATGGCTCATCAATCAGATATGTTAGTATTCGTCGACGGTTTAGAGGTGTGCTGTTGGGTGGTCCAGATGGTTCACTTTTGAGAGAAGATAAGAGGGATCCATTTGCCGTTGGATGGTAAAGGATACAAAATATAAAATCTCAACCAATAAATACTTCATCAAAACTTCGTTATATTTCTTTGCTTTATCCATCCCACATTCATATTTTTCCTATGATACGCATTTTCCACTCTCAATTTTGAGTTGAGAACATGCGAGATTTCCAAGCTATCCTTCCAGACTCAATTCGATCCAAACGGGTATTGTCCAATCTACTGATTTCCCACTAGTTATTCGAAATTTCATCCATGTATCACATTGTTGTTTTTATATCTGCAGCTGCCATTCGTCCTCACCCAGCTCTCGTATTTGCAATATTAAGAATCAGAATATCCGTTGCTCCGACTGCCGTCAATTCATCCATGACCACAGCGATCTTCTTCTTCTCCACCATCGAACTGACAGCTACCCAACCTTCCTCTTCCAGGGCGTTGATTGTGGGTGCACGTTTTCCAGGGGTTATTTTGACTGCATCTGCGAGGAACGTTCGTTGAACATTGTATTGGCACAAGACGTATTTTTGTGCAGTGATGACACCTCGAATGCGGGAAGCAATAAGATCTACCAATGCTGGATTGGATGGATTCTTGGATTTTACGAGAACTGCTGTACTCGAGACAACAGTATCGATGGCCATTAATCCAGCTGCTTTCATCGTTTCGCCAGATTCTGACAAGTTATTAGTAAACTCCTGGTGGTTGAACAGGTCTTGCTACTCACCAACCAGATCCACGATTCCGTCAGCGACTCCAAGAGCGCATGCAGCCTCAACACTGCCGCTAAGCTCAATAATCTTCGTCTTCAACTTGCGCCCAGTTTGGGCACTCCCATCTGCCTCAGCCTCCAGCGCGCGGAAATAATCCTCGGAAAGACTAACAAAACTGGTACCAATGTTTTTTCCAATGAGGTCTGATGGCTTCGCATATGGCCCCTTTTCTGGTACTTGAACTTGTAGCTTGCAAGCACCAAATCCTAGATCCAGTACTTCCACACATCCCTCTTCCTTGGCCTCTTCGACGGGAGTTGAAGTTCCTGATTCGGACTTCACTCTCTTTTCAGTTTCAACTCCTGTGGCATGTTCTGCAACTGTATCTCGTCCAGTAATACCAAGATCCACTCGACCTTCACCGACAAATGTAGGAATATCGGCTGCTGGGAGGAAGACAAGCGCAATTGGTAAATTTTTGACTAAAGCTATATCGAGTCTTGATTCGCGTCGAAATTGAATATCCGCGCCCTCGAGCAGGTTGAGTGCTGCTTGTAACAATCTTCCCTCTAACAATTTAATCAGCTGTTAGTCTCGAGTTCCGATTCGAGTGGTATCATAACTCACTTTTTGGTACTGCGAACAGCAATCTACCTTCTAAGCTTTTGACATCGTTAGTAAAGGGTTCGTACTCTTCGTTCTCTTCATCTGCAATATACAACATCTTGAGGACCTTCATTGAAGCTTTCTTTAAACAAGAAGAGTTGCTAAGTTGCCATGCTCCAAAAATGTGAAACTGATCACTCCAAATGGTTTAAATAGGCTTCAATGGCAAATTCAAAGGTAACAAAAGTTTGGAGAGGGGAAACTCTTACTGATTGACGAGATCCATTTTGTTGAGGGCGTGGGAAAGCAAGCCTCTCTGTACGATGTGAAGGTATTCACTCCGGTCGCGGGGTATTCACTTGAATCACAAGCAAGGGGAGATAAGTTTGCAGATGTTGAAGATTATATGGCTTAATTAAATTGAACAATGAAAGTGATGCGAATGAAGAGAGGCCACGAATTGGAAGATATGGGAAAGAGACAACAGCTTCACTTTCAATATGATTCGTTAGTTGTTTGGCGCAAACTCCATTATAAAAAAGTTACTCAACTTCCATTGATCGGCCCCACGTAGACAGACCAACAGGTTCTAGCTAGTACTTTCGGTGGTCGGCGTCTCCTCCAAATCCACTAGACCAAATCTATTTTAGCGTAAAGATGTCAAATTTTGGACGCTAATATTCTTAACGAGAAAGTCTTGCCCTAAGCACTCTGCAAGCAGGCAAAAAATTATCACCAAATTCACGTCGACCAGTAAGACCCAAGTCAATTCATCAACCATATCCCAAAATCCAAGCGCATTAATTCTGTGAGTGACTGAAGAGCCGATCTGCGATTTCTGGGTTCTAATAATACTCAGATTGCAAAATGGATGCATCAAAGGTTCCCGTCAAGCTCGTTAAGGTCACCCGTGTTTTGGGTAGAACCGGTATGTCGAAATTGAGAAAACTACGTCTGCGGATGTGAAAGGAGGAAGTTCTGATGAAATTTAGGTTCCCGTGGAGGTGTTACTCAAGTCAGAGTTGAGTTCATGGACGATACCACCCGTTCCATCATCCGTAACGTCAAGGGCCCAGGTACGATTTTACGATTTATATTTCATTCCCCCACAATTATATTTCGGCAGCGCAAGTTCGAGAAGGAAGAAGGTCAGGGAGCCAGGAAGGTTATAGGCTAACATTATCGAAACAGTCCGCGAAGACGACATTCTTTGCCTACTCGAATCCGAGCGTGAGGCTAGAAGATTGAGATAAATTGTTGGTCTTGGTTGGTTGATAGGAGCAATGGGATACTCTTCATTCATGCAGGTCTTTGCTACGGCTGTGGGCTGGGTGGACGTCCAATGAATATGGATGGATGAGATCAAGGAAATATTTTCACCACAATTAAAAGACGCCCGATGAATTCCCGATACCAGACTTCTTCGACAATGTGCAAATCTTGAGACGTGAGAGAATGATTCTCGTGGCCGCAGGTAGCTTGGATATCGCAGTGCAAGCTCACCAATTTTTGAGGGATCGGACCATTATTATGACATCGGAGCAACATCCAACATGTATTCATGAGGAAGTAAAAGGGCGAGTTTTCTGCCTTGTTATTCACTGTTTGGTTGATCAGCACCCCGCATTCAACCATGGATTTTGGATATCATAGTTTTAAACTTTGGTAATGGGAATTGGAGAGCAGATACCCTACAATATCTTTGATTTTTACGTTTGCCCATTCACTCCTTCCACTGCACCTTCCAAATCATAGTCCATGATGGTTTTCGTCACTTTGTACTACTGATGATCCTTCCGGCAATAGCAATATCTACACCTGCAAATACAAGACGTATATGTCGATTTCACTTTCACTCAACTGCTTTTCTTACATCAAATCTTGAATTTGGGCATCACTGATTTTACCTGAAAGTTCATGGACATTTGCAAATCCCAGTTCTAAAAATATCGACATATTCACGCTACCTTTTGCTTGAGCACATGTTAATATCTTTCGACTAATTTGGAAGATTCCGCCTATTTGAAATCTTCACAATTTCTCGATCTACAAGCCAAAAGTCAAACATCTCACTTGAATCACAGTACGGCACGTTGCTATCCATACAAACATCACTTCCTCAGTACAGCCATTTTCGTTCCCTCAAGACATATTCCAAACAAGCAGATAACTTGCCTGAAAAGAAGTCACCCAGAGATTTACAACTAAATCAATCAGAAACGACAACATCAAACTCACAAAAATGACTACCAATCCTTTTCCTCACGCCATCACACCCTCGCAATCCGCTTCTCAAGAACAACCTCAACAACCACCATCTCAACCTCGATCTGAATCTCCATCCCCAACTCCATCTCAAGCAACCTCAAGCATCGATATATCAAATCCAATGCAACATTTCTATTCCCCGCTTCTTTCTTCTCCTCCCCTGGGTTCATCGCCTGCTTCGGTTATCTATGCTCCTCTTCCCTCGCACTCACAGTCACAGACACAGACACAGACACAGGTGCAGTCGGAGGCACAGTCGTGTCTGCACTTGCAGCAAACTCTCGCTCCACCGCCTTTTCATTCCTCGCATCACCCACTACAAAACCCCGTTTCGCAAAACTGCATTCCGCAAAGCCAACAAGCTACTCATCTTCCACCACCACCACCACAACCACAACCACGACCACATCCCCTCCTTAGCCCATTTATCCCGCCACCTTCCTATCAAAATACCTCCCCTCATCTCCCCCGTTTCTCCATGCCCATCTCTGAATCCTCGCTTTCTTCGGATGATTCGGAAACTGAAGCTGAGGAAGATAGAGGAGATGGTGGTGGTGGAGGTGGCAGAGGGAGAATAAGTGGTCGACGAGAAAGGATGACATGGGAAGAACATGAAGAAGAATTGAAGATTCAGAGGGCAAAGAGGATGTGTGCTTGGTTTACGGGGGTGATGGTTGTAGGGTTGGTGGGGGTGGGAGGCGTGAGGTGGTGGGTTTATGGGTAGGGTGAGGGTGAGATGGTGGTGGGGCGGAGTGCTGGGAGGGATGGGAGGGTGGTGGAGGATGGGTGTATACAGAAAGAAGTAAAGCTTCAACAGGAAGAGGGAAAGGTGTACCCGTACCATAGTCGTCGACATTTTGTATTCGCATCTCCAGAATTACAGCCCTACTAGATCTGACTTGACTCTCTCACTCTCTCTCACTCTCTCTCACTCTCTCACTCTCTCTCTCTCACCCTCTCACTCTCTGAATAACTTAACATTCCCCTCATTCACAACCACAACCACATCCCCTCCCTAATACTTCAATACTCCAATACTCCAATGCTAGCTAGCTACTTGGCATATATCTCCACCAGTCTATCAATTCCTCAAATCAATTCCTCAAACCAAATCAATTCCTCAATTCCCCAAATCAATTCCTCAAGAACTCTAACATTCTACATCTGTCTGATATTCTACATCTAATATTCAAGATATAAAGTAAACTAAACTAAGCTTTGCTTTTTATGTATTTTTATATATACCATATAAATATATAATAAACATCCAAGCTACCTACCTACCTACCTACCTACCTACCTAGTAGTTAGTTCTATTTCCTATTTATCTTTTACTCATCTTTTCTTTGCTCTACTCGAGTAACGAATAATGAGACTTATTAATATATATACGTATATACGAGTATACATTATCGTTATCATTATCATTATCTGCTCACTCACTCACTCACCCACTCACACACACACACATACAATGATATACTAGATGGATGAATGGATGAACTTGCGACAACTACTCGTACTAGGTACCGTACTCCTCCTTCCTGTACTCGTATTTATTATCTTATCTCATTCCAAGCTAGCTGTAAGGCAAGCAAGCTTATTATTATTATTATTATTATTAAACAGGATATGAAGGGATAGAGATGTGTTTGTACTCGAGTTAATGACTTCACTTTTATTGTATTTCACATCACAGAATGTATATGATATCAATGAGACCCACTAGCATGTATATAGGTAAACTCAAGCAAAGTATGAAAATGCAATAATACAAGGAGAGTTTCTCGAAAGAATACTATCTGTCCTTGTGCTTAATTATATTTCCCATATCTATCGTGATCCAGAATCTCGTAATGGAAGACATCTTTTGCTTTTTCCTAGTGATCCCTCTCTCGTTCTATGTATCGTCCATCAGGGTCAATTGCTCATGAAAAATAATCTATTATTCAAGTTCTCGCTTGATCAAGAGGAGCAACTGAATGCACCAAACGCCTCGCCAAATGCTATATTAATATCTGTGTTGCAACGCATGCTAGAAATATTCGAATGTTGGGTGTTCATGGGTATTTGTCTAACCGTGTTTAGTATCTAGGTTATCGACGAAATCGGCTACTGCATCGAAATATCCAATTTCGACGACGCTTGAATTGTGGTCACCACCAGGGAGAGGTTTCCAGATTTTAGTAGGGGATTGGCAGATCTCGAAGAGGCGGCGCATATGGCTAGGACTGTGATTTGGGGAGTCAGTAAAAGAGTTCAGGTAGTCTTGTGATACGAGTAGAAGTATGGTAAGAGGTAGTCAGACAAAAAAGTTCTCGTGATATAATCAAGTCCCAAAAGGGACGTCATGTTTTGTGGATGGAAATTGGGTCATCATTCTAGGATATGGTGTGTGGGAAGAAAGAGAGAAGGGAAAGACATACGGTACAATCTCATCCAGGAGACCGCTAATGAAGAGAATGGGAACTTCGGTAATGGTAGGGAGGTATGTATCTGATGGCCAGATTTGATGGCATAGATAGGTAAGATATCTGGCAGGTGGAATGACACTGCGAGATATTATTAGTGTTCCATCAGAAGTATGTAGTGTAGTGAGAGTATACGTACGAAGGAATTAACTTTCTCATGGATAGAAAAGTATTTTCCAAAATTAGACCCACTAATCTTTTTTCGTTCTGATTTTTAGCCACTAGTTGTATCGATACCGCACCTCCAAGACTCTGTCCATAGATTACGATATCATTATCCCTCGTCTCTGCTCTTTTTCGAAGATAGTCAAAACCAGTCTGCGCATCTATCATGAGACCTTTCTCATCCGGTGATCCAGTAGAGAGGCCATAACCCCGATATTCCAGCATCAAAACACTACATCCTACAATGTTTATGAATCTTCTCGCGATGGGTATGCGATGACCGATATTTCCGGCATTGCCATGAAACATGAGTATTGTGACATTCTTTCTCGACCTTGTTTTGGGTGCTCGAATATAGAAGGCTGAAAGGTTTTCGCCATCAGGCGTAGGGATCATCAACTCCTCGAAATCCGATATGCCAAATTGTGAGGGTCGTGGGACTTCGGTGCGGGCCGCATTTGGGATGGAACTTGGATAAATCAAGGATCTAATGATTGGAGGAACATGTTGATCAGTATTTGATTAGATAGTAACATCGTTTGGGGGTCGTGGATGGGTGGGCGATGTGGTGTGTAATGTTTGTGATGTGTGTGATGTGTGTGATGTGTGTGATATGTATATATGTGTGATAGAAGAAGTGATGGATAGAAGAATGGATGGAGGAAGAGAGGAGGGGAAAAATTACTTTTGCTTGAAATAAAGAAGAGAACTCAATAAAAAAGTTATACCCTGTAAAGGAATTGTAAGTACAATGATTAAGCGTGGCACAGTTCACCGCCATGATTTCTGGTCCCCCTTCCACAATGACAGAAAGGGCGAATTGGATTGGAAAAGTGTGAAAGAAATATGTACCGAAGACACAAGGACAGGAAATTTGAGGTAACCCGCGATAGAACTGGTAACAGTAGTTACCTGTTCAAAATAAGCTCCACCAGAAGAGTCTTGTGAAGTCATTCTTTAGGAGGTTAGAGAAGGTTCAAGGAGGTAAAGGGTAGAAAGGGTAGTTGTTAAGGTCAATGGCCAGATATCTCCTCCAAATGAATTGAGATGAGAGATGTGAGAGCTGTCGTGAATGAAAGGAATTAAAATAATCATAAGTATTGCAAAGTACTGATACAATTGGGGAGATATCTTGAAGAAACTTTGGGATGAATCAAGAGATTGATGGGTTTGATTTTGAATTTGATTTTATTTTGGGATTGTTTCTCGTGAAGAGTTTCGAAAAGTGGTGTAGAAGGCTGACCAAATGTTGAACCCATTGATTGTATTGACCGCTCCGCTAATACAGTAAAAGTGTTATCAAAATCCAAATTCATATGGATTTGTCTCAGAATATCAACAAATCCTTCTGATATTCATTCTATGATCTATCACTCCACAAAAAATATATCAAAATGGTTCAATAACATTTCATTGGGTTGAGATTCGGATGTCGAGGGGTAGTCGCAGTAAGTTTTATGAGTAAGGTAACTACAGATTAGTGGTACATTAGGAGTCAGGACATACTGTAGATCTATTTTAAATTTCATTGCAGCATTCCTGCAAGTAATATGTATGCCATCGTCGGGTAAGCACGATTATACCAGGTATGTAAAGTATCAAGTAAAGAAACGGAATCCCGTCCACACATTTTCCCAAGGCTATATCAACTGAGAACAACTTCTATTGTTCTATACTCTTTCGAGGAATCTGAGGCTCGATTGTGTGTGACGTCGACGTTCCTCTTAAGTGTGAACGGGATAGCAACATCAATCATCAACTCGTCAGATCAACTTCATCAATGCAAAAGGGTGCAAGATAAAGAGGGAAGGGGACGTAGACACACCAACGGAGAATTTGGGACGAGGTGGATTGAACCAACACGATGAAACAAATACCTCGTAGATTTTCATCTACGTCGTACTAATGACAGACTGGCGTATGATTTGACACGGTTCGTGATTAGATTGTATCTGGGTTGGGAGTTGCATCAATGAGAGTACACGATATTCTGGTTCTACAGCCATTCTTGAGCTATTAAGCCATGTTATGAGCCACGATGTGATTGAGATACAACTCGAGACAGCAAGGGGACGGGGGACGGGGGAAGGGGTTACAACTTCAGTAAGGTGTGATCAAGAATAGTTCATGTTTGGGGTTTCTATTATCCAAAAGATGATACACCATACTCCGGATAACTCCTTCATGGGGAAATCTAGACTCAGATCATAGTAGATCATCGAGAATATACTCCGTGTTGGTTTTCTTTCCTATGGTGGTCGTACTGTACTCGGTCTCCGGCCTCCTTCATTTCTTTGCCAACAACCACATGTACTGACTGTACTATGTAAAATTCGAATGATGACCTAGAATCCCCGACTTCACATTTCTCCATCTATGCTAACGAGAGAATTGATGAGATTGACTCAACAATTGAGATCCCAATATGTAGCAGTACCTTACAAGTCGAAAGATGGAATAAGGGGATCATCCAAATGAAGAATATCTTAATATCTTACTGTAGATGTACCTAAGGTAAGGTAGATTCGATACAATGCCCAAGTAACAAAATGAGAATATCATATAATGGCACATCATGGCACGTAGGGCAACCCAATGATACTTCCTCGTGTAAAGATATCCCCCCTCCCCTTGATATTGACGCCCAAGGCTAGAGAATTTTCAATATCCCCCCTTTGAATCAGGAACATTCCTCTACCAGTACTCGTTACTGTATTGAATTCCTTCTGGTTCACCTCCCAACACAACATATCGAAGCAAGACAATACAAATTAACATTGTTCAATGAATATGTAGTGGAGGTTAGATACATTCATAAACATCGTAGCTATTTTATTATAGTCTTTTGTAGCTATTAGGTGTCACCGTGTAGCAATAAGAAAAGGTACAAGTTAGCATGGGTACCTAGGTAGTACGAATATGATTCTTAGCATAAGTCCGGGCGTATTCTAGTGTCTTTTGAGGGGGAGGGGACAAGAGGGCGGCATCTCCACCAGTTAAGGATCAAGGAAGAAAAGTATAAAAAATTCCAACCAAACATTTTTCATCTTTCACTTAATTCATACATCAATCAACCCCTTCCTCTCTTCTCTTTTCATGCAACAAGAATTATAATTATAATACCGACGCGCGCAAGTTAATGCACCTGCATAGCCCTTGACTTATCCCACAAAAAAAGATCACCAAGGTCTGTTGGTTCAAAAGACCCAAGACAAGACCCAAGACATAGATTCTATTTATTTATTCTAAGACGACAACCCCAACCCCAGCCAAGTATTGCTGGTTACCCCCTCCAAAAAGTGGCTTTGATATAGACAAAATAGGAAGTATTTCTATTTAGAAACACTCACTATCTTCTTATCCCTCCCCCCGAGTTTCATCTCAACAACTACATACGAATACAATACCCCAATACGATCCCAAGTTCCCAAAAGCTAGCTGCCTCCCCGCAATACTTAACAATCTTATCGATTTATTATCTGATAAAACTCTTCGAAAACATTTCGAATCTCAGACAATTTGGGAAAATCCTGCAGGAAAAGGAAAACTTATATCATCATGGTATCATTCAGTTGTGAGGTATGTTTATTATCTATCCCTACTATCCAATGTCTATTGGAACACCAATGCCAACACCTGCATCAACATTTACACCTAAACCTACAACTACATCTATTATGGTAACTCAAGGCCTTGTCTAACAAAAAAAAAACCATTTTACAGAATTGCGGAGACGTTCTTACGAAAAAAAAACTCGACCCTCATCGAAATCAATGTCGCGGGGCAACATATACTTGTCTGGACTGCATGGTACATTTTCAAGGCTTGGAATACCGTTCGCATACAGTATGTAAACAAACAAACATGATTTCGACGCGGGGCATCCTTTGCTGACAACAATTTAGAGCTGTATGAGCGAGGCACAAAAATATCAAGGTGCACTTTACAGAGGAGAGGGTAAAGGAAAGAAAGGAAAGCAACAAAACAATCAGCAGCAGAAGAATGGTTCGCAGAACAATTCTCAATCGGCACCCGCCCACAAAGCTTATGTCGAAGATGCGCAAGATGAATACGATAATTCACAACTCGTTACAGCACCTTCGATACCGAAAGCTCCTTCGCCGTCAGCAGCCGTCAATGTATTCGATTTCCTGGTTGATGCGACGCCCAATGCATCGAAATTGGAACTCCCCGCATCTGATGAGGTCATGAACGATTCTGAGCCGGAGCGTTACCAGGTTCGTGATGAACCTATGAGCGACAATGCAGATGTATCCGAAGCAGAGAAACCTTCCACAGATCTGGTACGAGTAACTTCCGAAGAGAACAATCAAACCATTACCAATCTCGTTGAATGGGGTTCTGGACCTGTACCTACCACCGGACCTTTCGAAACACCAGTACCGAAAGCGATTGAATGGAAACCCACAAAGGAACACGATGGGAAATCATCGAAGAAGGATAAGAAAGATGAGAAGAAGAAGGACAAGAAGCGCAAACGTCTACATGTCGATACCCACGATTTGTCACCTCGTGAAGGCGATGTCCTAATGGATGATGCGCCGCCCGTGCTACATTCAGGATTGACCGGTGGACTTGGCAAACTTCTCTCCCGACCAGCAGTCTTCCCTCCATCGCCAGATTACTCCGGTGCCGATGCTGAGAAAGAAACTCCTAGTGCAAAACCAAAGAAGACCAAAGAATCGAAACGCGCCAGCCGCCCACGCACTCGTACCGATACGTTTGGCAGCAACTTGATGTCCCTGATTACCACCCGCCAGCATTCTCGCGAGCACTCGGAAGACCGACCCAAGAAACGCAAGCACAAGCATCGCACCAAGTCATCGGAAAGACCTAAGATGCTCGAATATAAGCCCATTAATGGTGCCGATGATTCTTCTCCCGGAGAAAACCAAATGATAGTTTATAAACCTCGCGCCGAACTTCTCATGAGTATGGTGAACAAGGGTCCCAGTAGCGAGAAAGGCGTTTCAATGAATAAAGCATTGAAGAGATATCACCGGGAGAGAACAGCCGCTGGATTAGCGTTAGGAAAGGGAGATGAAGAAAAGGAGTTGTGGAGGAGTTTAAGAATGAAGAAGAATGATAGAGGAGAGATCGTTTTGTTTATGTGAATACGCATCACATCACATTCAAGGAGCGCGGCGCTGACAGACGGGGTGGGTGGGTGAAAGTGATGAGAAAGCAAGAAAGGGGAAGGCCATTGTGATACCATATTTTCTTCTTTCTTCTAAGATGTACGTTGGGGATTGCAGATTTTTTGTTTGTTTTGCTTGTTTGTTCCATCTACAGTACTGTATCTGCCCTGACATTTGTTTCTTGTTCTCATTCTCATGCTCGCTCTTGCTCTGCTTCTTGTTCATACATCTTTCGCGTTGACGCTTTCTGCTTGCTTATGCTGTTACTCTTGTATATGAAGGCATTACGTGCGGGGTTTGACTCTTAGGTTGGATCTGGATGGGATGGGATGGGATGGGGTGGGATGGGATAGGTTGGGATTGAAATGGATAGGGGATTACTCGAGTAGTAAAGTAAAGTGTAAGAGAAATGTGGGATGGAATGGAATGGAGTGGAATGGAAGAAGGGAAGGGAAGGGAATGAATGGATTTGAATGGATTGAACTGATGTGGACTGGACTGGGCTGACTGGAACTGCATCGAATGGGATGAATGTGCTGCTGTGCTGTTGGATACATACTCCTGGCTGTCTGTTGGTTCAACCCAGAGTATCACATTATATCGTATCGTATCATGTCTGTAGGTAGGTAGTATGGTATGTTGTGATATGGTGTGGTGGTGGTGTAGCGTCCGTAGGTGGTGTAGTGTAAGTAGTAGAAAGTAGGAAATAAGAAAGAAATAGTAATTCGATAATTAACTACTTGTATTGTAGTAGTCAATCAAATCAATATTAATTCATATTACTAGTATATTATATTATATTATATCAAATTATATCAAATCTTTAATATAGATAGGTATTATTGTTATTTGATATTTGAAGTTGAATTTAAAATTGATTGGAATTGGATTCGAGATTGGATTTGGATTGGATTTGGATTTGGATTTGAAGTTGAATTTGAAGTTGGAATTGAT